>CM035414.1:78243288-78260788 GCA_020310875.1 Ceratopteris richardii
ATGGTAGGCATGCGTACACTTACAAGGGTGAGTTTATTTTTCCCCAACCAAGGTCTAATGTCTCTTATGACCACCAAAGAGCTGGAACATCCCAAGCTCATAGAGCTCAAAGGGACAGAAGTAGAGACAGGCTAGATGTAAGTTTTGCAAACCCCTTGGGAAGAGACAGGATGAGAACAGAGATGGATAGAGTGGAAATAGAGAGACCTAGAGTCCCAAGAAACCAAAGAAATGCTGATGATTTTCCTGTGCCAAGTCCAAGAGAACACACTAGAACATTGAGGCCAACCGAGCTGGTTAAGTCCATGAAGAACTACTTCGATGGCACTGGAGACCCATATGATCATGTGGCTGAGTTTAGGCAAGTTGTGAGAGCTGAACAAGTGGAGTACATATTCACGCAATACAATGCCTTTGGTCTAACCCTTAGGAACACAACCCTTACATGGTTTCAACCACTAAATGAGAGACAGTTCAGGAGCATAGACCAACTTCTAGAGGCTTTCATTCTCTAAGAGTGGCATACGGCATAATACTTCGTCACTAATTTATAGTTTCAAGCAGACACCTCATGAAACTATGAGACTTGCAGGAAGGAGTTTTAGGCAATACTTAGAGAGATTCCCTATTCCAGAGTTACCCAGACCAGCCAAACAAGTGACTTTATTTTTAGATGGATTGGTGAGTACCAAATCGAGGTCATATGTGTACCCGAAGGACCCTAGAAGCATAGAAGAATGTGTGCGCATGTGCACCGACATTGAGGATAACCTAGGGGAGGAATTAGAACTTTCAAAAATCTATAGAGATTCAGATAGTTCTACTAGCCTCACTTCCATGCAATCCACATCTATCAAGGAACTCGCAAAGAAGGTAGCTCAAAAACTAGGTGTCTCTAGCAAACAAATTCCAAGATTTCCCCAGTTAAGTGGTGCTATAATTGTGGAGGTGACCATATGGAGAATGTATGTCCCATCATGGCTCAACCCCAAGTGAATCCTAGTAGTGAGTATTGCACCATAGAATGGAGATACACTAATCACACTGCATAAGTTTGCCCATACAATAAGCAAGCAGTTAGGCAAACCTACCCTCAGCCATACCCACAACAAGGAAGTTACCAAAACCAATACCCACCACAGCAATGTGGCAGACGCCAACGACCCTATCTGCAACCCTACCAAAACCAGCAAAGGCATCAACCTCTGTTAGCTCAGCAACCTCCTACCCCAACCAATGTGATTCCAGTAAAGTATGCAGCTGCAGAAGAGAGCCTGAATAGAGCCATAGTGCCAATGACACTAATGCTTTCAGAAAGTGACCCGAGTGATCATAGTTTTGACTCTACTCACATGGATAGTCCACAGGCTTACTACGTGCAGTCACCTGAGCATAATGAGTCATATTACTCTGAAGATCTGAGTGAACCTAGTTGGGATCCAGAGTACGCGAATGTCATGTATGCGAATCCCAACTCTAGGCCTCAACCTAGGCAAGTAAGACCCCCATTCTCTAGAGGACCATGCTAAAGATGTCAGGGAAATCACCTCATTCGTGATTGCCCAATGTCTGCCCCTACTCAACCCCAATCGGTGACAATTCAAGGCTTTTGTCATGATTGCGGAAAGGAGGATCTCTTACGAGATTGCCCAAAGAATTCCAATAATATGCCAAGAATCACTCCTATCAACGTTATTGGGTTCGTAGTAGACTCCACAGGCAGTGTGACTTCTACTGCACTAGTGCGAGCGGTCACCAGAGCGCAGGCATTGTAGTAGAAACAAGGTTTAGGTCAAGAAAAGAGTGCCGAGGTTTGTGAAACTAAGAGCGTAGCCAAGAAACAAACAAGAGCCTAGAAAGATAGTCAAGAAAGGATGAAAAGACAATGGTCTAAGAAGATGAGCGAATTAGAAGAAAGCATAAGAGAAACAAAAACCAAAATTGTTGAACTCACCTCTCAAACAAACTCCCACATACCACCACCACCTTCATCCCTACCACCTTCCAACCCACCGCATACAATTCCACCACCCCCTAGAGTAGGATCAGTATTGGCTGACCCCACTCCTGAAGACATAGATATGATGCTTAAGGCATATCAGGCCTGAATCCAAGAAGGGCCAAATGTTACAGATCATGACAGATGCTATCCTAGAGCTGATCTAGAGATAGAGAGAACCAAGATTTTTGCTAAAATGGTAGCGTTGGCTCAGACCATGTTTGAAGCCAGTCGCCTCTTCAACTACTCTTCCTCAGCTAAGGCACAGTTGCACTTTGATGGACTGTTGGAGAAGTTGGAGAGCATAATTGCAAGAGCGCATAAGGAAGCCATCTCCTAAGGAAGAGCCAAGGCAAGCGAAAGAATAAGCATTCCCCCCCACGAAGCATATGTGCCTAATTCCACTAAACCAGGTAGCTCTTCCTCTATGAATCGGTATTCACCAGAGTTCCTACGAGAGATTCAAGAAGAGAAATGGGCTAAAGAAAGTGAAGTCCCTCCTCCCATTGAACTTTTGGATGATGCGCATGATCAATTCCCACGAGACATTCCTTCTATTTATGGAGAGCACGAGAGTACCCAATCTCATGAGATATTAGACTTCGAGTTTAACTCCTTACGGGAACTACCCCATTTCATAGGCACATGGGAAGCAAAGTCTACTTGCATGAGAGCACCCATGATCATGGTAAGAAATGAAGACTCCATCATCCCTAGGAACAGAGAGGTAGTGAAAAACACTAAAGTGCAGTGCAACCTCACTTTAGAAGAGCTACTCAAAGTTAGGCCCGAACTATGGAAACATGTAGCCAATCAAGTGCCAGAAGTAGCAAAACCTCGTTCCCACGTAGGATTTCATCGCACAGTGCCAGAAATACCCTTGGACAAGAAAGGAGACATGAGTGAAGGCGAAGAAGGGAACACCTATCTTCCCATTACCCATCAAGGATACACAACAAAGGCAATCCTGGACTCAGGTGCAGGAGTTGCAATTGCTACCACCTCCCTATGGAAGCATTGGGGCAAGCCAACACTCAGGCCCACGAGAATGAAATTGCAGATGGTCGATGGTCACATTGAGAGACCCTTAGGAGTGCTAGAAGGAATCAATCTCACTACATGTGGTGTTGAGTTTGAGCATACTTTTGCTATATGCGACTTTGGCAAAAATCATGCTTATGAGATGATTCTGGGAAGACCATTTATGTGACAGTTGCAAGTGGTACAGGACTTGGGAACCAATTCTTTGTACTTGCAACACTTAGGTGTTACAACAAGGATTACTCTCATAGAGATGTACCCCCCATCCAATGAAATCCCATCCATAGGGCCAAAGATGACACTCAGTCAGTGCATTCCATAGGATCAGGATCCTCATGGATGCATGAAGACACACACTTATGGATGTGTAAAGTAGCAGTAGAAGAAGAGAAGAGAGAAAAAGCCAGAGAGATAGGTGCGAAGGAAACCCATAAATCAATTCAAGACCCAGCCTATGCATTTGTAGTATTTCCTGACGAAGAATTTGAACCTCACAGCTGGGCAGAAATTCTAGCGA
Organism: Ceratopteris richardii; assembly: GCA_020310875.1. Taxonomy (NCBI): domain Eukaryota; kingdom Viridiplantae; phylum Streptophyta; class Polypodiopsida; order Polypodiales; family Pteridaceae; genus Ceratopteris; species Ceratopteris richardii. The sequence goes on from CM035414.1 coordinate 78,246,846, forward strand.
AAATGGATGTAGCGGTCAATGAAGAACAATCGACACCCCATTGTGATGAGGATGGCTATGACATTTTAGTCTTCACAATAGAGCCAATCATGGGTGATTCGGTTCTTGAAGAATGTGAACCTAGCCCTGATGCATTCGAGGATGCAAGTGACTCCGATCTAGAGTCAATCATTATGGACCCACCTTTTGCATCAGATAAAGAATACTTCTATGAAGTAGAAGTTCACCCTCAGAGACATGAAGAGCTCACAAATGATGTAAGGTTAACCACGCAAGTGACCCCTAAGAATGTAGGAAAGAAAAGAAAGAAGAGAGAAGTACACCCGAGGAGGAAGAATCTTTGTTTGAGGTCCCTGAAAACTTTAAGAAGTATGGAATAGATGATAGAAGAGTCATCATAAGAATGCCTAAATGTGAGGCACAATCAAGGGAGGCCTATGATAACAAAGAAACCACCAAGAAAATAGTTGTAGCCATAGAAGAAGGACAGGAGAGATGCACTTACATAGGACATGACCTGACGGAGAAAGAAGAGCACGAGTTGATAACCTTGCTAAGAGAATACAGAGATGTATTCGCTTGGAGCTACAAGGATTTGAATGGTGTAGATCCTGATATATGCTCACACATGATCCCCATGACCTCAGATGCCAAATCCTCTAAACAGAAGCCATACACATATAATGATAATTATGCTGCCAAGATCAAAGAAGAGATAGATCGTTTGGTTGAAGCTGGATTTATCTATGAAATTGAGCACACTGAGTAGGTATCCCCCATCGTAGTGGTGCCCAAGAATAATGGAAAGCTACGTGTGTGCATCAACTTGAAGAAGGTTAATGCAACCACCATTCGAGATAACTATCCGCCCCCTATCACTGAGCATCTACTAGAAAGAGTAGCAAGCAAGGAAGTGTACAGCTTCCTTGATGGATTTTTGGGCTACAATCAGGTAGCCATAGCTCCAGAAGATCAGCATAAGATGGCTTTTTCCACTGAGTGGGGCATATTTTCCTTTCGAGTAATGCCATTTGGTCTTACCAATGCGCCGGCCACTTTTCAGATGCTAATGTGTCATGTATTTAAGGAGTTTTTGAGGAAGAATTTAGAAGTCTATGTTTATGATCTTTGTGCTCATTCCAACATTAGACAGAAACATATACCTGAACTCAGGCAAATCTTTGACAAATGTAGAGAATATCAAGTCTGCTTGAACCTAGAAAAGTGTGTTTTCATGGTCAGGCAAGGCAAGAGTCTAGGACACATAGTGTCGAAGAATGGCATATCCACGGACGAAGAGAAAGTGAGAGCTATCGCAGAGCTACCTAGGCCCAAGAACGTCAAGGAACTACAAGCTTTCATGGGGCATTGTGGTTATTACCGACGCTTTATAGAGATGTATGCCATCATTGCAAAGCCTCTATACGGACTATTGACTAGCTTTGAGTGGATTGAAGAATGTGAAAACTCCTTCAATGAGCTTAAACAGCGCTTGTGCTCAGCACCAATTCTAACAACACCTGATTGGAATAAGCCCTTTCATGTTCATGTAGATGCATCCAACTAAGCTATTGGATGTGTGTTTGCACAACCTATGAGCGAAGGTAATATGGATCTTCCAATTGCCTATGCTAGTAGATAGTTGAATGCAGCTGAACGGAACTATACGACCACTAAACGAGAACGATTAGGCATGGTGTATGTGGTTAAGAAGTTTAGACACTATTTGCTTGCAAATAAGTTTAAATTCTTTACGGACCATCAAGCATTGTTATATCTCGTGAACAAGCCATGCAATAGTAGATTAGTAAGATGGTTTCTCTTACTAATGGAATATGACTTTGAGGTAGTGGTGAGGAAAGGAAAAACTCATTTGAGAGCAGACCATCTCTCTCGGCTCACATCTGGAGAGGCCCCACAAGGAGTATCAGATGACCTTCCTGATGCTTACGTGTTCAATTTGGAAGTTGTACCTCAGTGGGCCAAATCATTAGTGCTAGTATTGACATACGGGCCTAACCACCCAGTGATAAACACTCAAGATAGAGAGCTGGTAAAAGCCCAGAAGTACCATATCATGGCAGGGAGTATGTACAAGCATACGGATCAGAGAATATTAGCTTGTTGTGTGGAAGAGGATGAGTATGCAAAATGGTTGCAATTAGCACATGTGGGTGCATTAGAGCAACACTACTCAAGGCAAAGAACCTTACAGACATTGAGGAGACTTGGAGTGCACTCGCCGACTAGGGAAGCAGATGTCCATAAGTTGTGTAAGAAATTCCCACTCTGTCATATTAGACCACCTGTGGAGCACGCTACTCTGTACCAAGTGTCTCTAATACCAGATTGGATTGAACCATTAGTAGCCTTCCTGAGGATAAAAACATTCCCTCAAGAGATGACCCTGGCTAGGCAGAGAAGCTTAGAACAAGAAGCTTTAGACTACTCACACATTGGAGATAACTTATACAAACGTGGTAAAGATGGTTACCTCAGACTATGCGTCCATGAGACTGAATATCTGAAGATCTTGGAAACTGCTCACCAAGGTGTAGCAGGAGGACACTTTGGACTAGGTAGAGTGATCAAGGCAATACTATTTGGAGGACTTTGGTGGCCCACCCTTCACATGGATGCACATACCTACGTGAAGAGGTGTGATGTTTATCGGCAAACTCAGTACCCTATATGCAAGGATGAGATGCCATTAAACCTGTCATGGGTGGACGTGCATTCTCTAAGTGGGGAATAGACTTTGTAGGTCCTATTAATCCCTTGGCTAAGGGTTCACATGCTGAATATATCATTGTTGCCACAGACTATCTAACCAAATGGGTAGAGGTAAAATCTACGACCAAGAACGATGCCCAGACGACAGCTAAGTTCTTATTTGAGAATATGTTCAATAGGTATGGGCTACCTATAGAGCTATTAAGTGATAGAGGCACACAGGTCTTGAATGAAGTTATTGAAAATCTTCTTCAAGAGTTCTTGGTGATACACAAGAAGTCTGCCCCCTATCATCCATAAGCTAATGGGCAAGCCAAAAGCACAAATAAGATTCTGTGTAATGTGTTGACTAAATTAGTGAATAATAAACGCTTTGATTTGGACAAACAGGTACACCACGCTATTTGGGCTTACCAAGTTGCCTATAAAACGATACTCCAAGCCACACCCTTTCAGATGGTGTTTGGCCAAAATGTAGTGCTACCATTGGAATTCTTGATACCTACGCTAAGGATAACACAGGAGCATGAGTGGATAGGCCAGGAATTCTCTTCTAGGATTTTTGATCTCCAGCGGCTAGGTGAAACCAGACTAAGGTGTGCTGCAGGAATATATGCAGCTAAGAAAAGATAGAAAGCATATTTTGATGCACACGTGAAGGATAAGGGCTTAAAAGCAGGAGACCTAGTCCTAGTCTACACCTTGAAGCAACATGCACGGAAATTAGAGAAGAGAGGATCTTCACGAGTGGAGCAGTTCAATTAGCCACTCTAAAAGGCAACATCCTACCAAGTTACATCAGTGGATGCAGAGTCAAGTTATATCAGGAACCCCTCACGGAGGAGATGTTAAATCGACTCAACACTGCCAAGAAACATAAGGAAGAAGAAAAACGAATACGAGAGGAAGCACAAGCAGAAGCATTGGAACGCATCCAAAGAATGAAATTGAGAAGATAGGGTAGAGATTAGCCTAGGACGGATGCCAATGCAAATCCAGGATATCATATGGCTATGTGCGAAGTCTTAGGTATAAGTTCCAATAGAATAATTGACCGACGTCCTTTTATAACCTTAGAGATAGGACATGGAACTAGTGCAAGGATTGTACGGACCTTGATTGACTCAAGTGCAGCCACTAGTGCAGTTAGACTCTCTTAGTGTCAAGAATTGTAATTAAGCATCAATCCTATAGAGGCATACCTTATAGGATTGGTAGGTGTGGAAACCCCTTGCATGGGCGAGGTGGAGCTTCCCCTCTACATCCAAGACATTCTTATGATAGTCAAGGCGCTAGTGTGTGAAGACGAGGACCTCACGAAGCCTCTAGTCCTAGGAAAAGATTGGATCTATGATCATGGAGTCAGCCTCAACCTAAGAAGTGGACTTCTTTAGGTTTGGGTAAATCAGAACCGCATTACACTTGAGTTAAAAAATGAAGCACTCAAGGAACTGGGAAAGGCACAAACTCCTGGTCCTTCCAGGAGTACACATGAAGATGATGATGCTATTCTTGTCCAAAACTATGTGATGCAGAGGGATGATTGTCTCAACCAAGAAGTCAAGGATATGATGGAACTCCCTTCTTTTCCAAAGGCCATAGGGAGGCAGCAACCAAAGGTGGAACAAATGCAGAAGAAGTAGACGACATATGCTCGAAGCCAAAAGAAAGTACAAAGCACAGTGTCTCAGCCACCAAAACAAGTGTGGGTGTAGAAAGGTGACCAACCTATTGCGGTCCAGTCACAACCATGGGCTAAACTTCATATTAGTGATCAACGACAGGACACCAATAAGAAGTCTTTCAAAAATTCATCTACTAAAGTGAAGTCGATCTAGGTACCCAAGAAGTCAATGAAGGCTGACCCACAATCAAGACAAATTTGGGTGCCTAAGGCTTTCTTGAAGGCTCAAATAGCCACATATAAAGCACACCATGTATGGCATGATTCACTCACTCAAACAGCTGATACCCACTCTTATTCGACATGCACAAACTCATATTCGCCCATGAGCACGAGCAAAATCACTTGTAAATGGGTCCCTAAAAAGCCTCATTTCCAAGCAGACGCTCTCATAAAGCCCTCCAGAGTCTCCACAAATCCAAAACCAAAAGCCATCCACTGTGTTTGGCAGCCCAAAGCTTGTAATAAACCCCCCGACCCCATTTGTAATTTCATCTCCATCTACTAACTGCATCATCTTCACACTGCATCTTTCCATTTAGCTCATAGGACTAGTCATTCACTAACTACACACACAATCACCGAGCACTCACTGACATACTAAGCTGTCACTAAGAACTCATGTTAATGTTGTAATGGGGACAAAAATTGTTCTATTTTGTCCATTACAATGTTAACACATGCTTCTATATTCTCACAAAACCAGCAATCAAGCAGTAACATGGCAAAAGCAGGAGGCACCAGTTCCCAGGCGGGGTCCAATGCCCAAATTGTCGATATTGAAACTCTCCTCCTCACCACAACTCACCGAGAGGCCTCAGGAATGCAGAGAGGTGCATCTCCTCCCCATTCAGAACCCTCTGCAGGGGCACATGATACAAGTAGGCAAACAAGCACATTGGTTCAGCGATGTCGCAGGTCCATTGGGTGAGGGCACCTACTTTTGGGAAGCAGAGATTGAATTTAATGGAAAATGGGGAAGATACCATTTCTTTACCCATGAATTCGAGAAGTATCAGGATGCAGAAGTAATGAGATCTGTCTGGACCAAAGCGGGCTTGGATAGCAACTTTAGGGCACTCTTACCTAAGCTTGATTTCCTGCGTTGCTCCTACCTGATCAGTACCATCACCCCTAGCAGAGCCAAGGGAGGCGATAGTACCTTTGTGCTACCCTCATTAATGCCAAGCCACAAGCTAAAAAGTTTCAAACTAACCCTCAACCTAGTACGAGAGGCCTTGGGCATGAATGGCATGCACATTCCCACAGAGAAAGAAACATTGATCCCTATATGGTCGCTATGACACCTACCATTGCCCTGCACCTACGCACAATCATGCAGCACTTCACCTTTCCAGCCCAGGAGGGCTTCACCATGCCACCCAAAAGAATTTGGTTTAGCTTGTACTTGGTAGAGACAGAAAACCTCACAATCAATCTACCCCACTAGATCATAGACCAAATCCACCTAGCACATCACTGCTGGAATAAGAAACATAAGAATGTGCTTCATGGATGCTGTGCACTAACAAGGATCATTTACAGGTGCTTAGCTTATGATGTGCCTATTCAAAGAGCACTAGTGTAGACTCAAGTCTAGGAATTCGAGCAACGGCTATCAACAACAGGGCCACCTTCAAAGAAAATGAGGGGTGTAATTCAAATACCCTGCACGCAAGCAAGGGGTGCCACCCTCACACTAGAGGTGACACCACCTCAAACCAGACATGTCCGTCCATTTACTATTCGCTTGCCCAGAAAAAGTGCAGAAGGACCCAATTTGGTTTTCCCTTCGATTCCCTCTGACCTAGAGTTCCCACAGGGCTACACCCTGGATGATTTGACAGATGAAGAAATTGCCCGCATGATTAATGAGGCCAATCTTGAGACAGAGGAAGAGCAGACCAAGGGATCCACTGCAACCAACCACAGGAATTTCCACTCCTACCCAATCGGAAGTAGTGGAAGTAGACGAAGATGAAGAAGAGACCGAAGACGAAGCAAACGAGGAGCACGATCAGGAACAAGAAGAAACCTCAACACTAGTTGGTGCCCCACCCTATACTGCGTAGATCAAAAAATTGTATGAAACTATGAAAAGCATCCAAGAACACCACAAATTGTCATTGGAAATAGGGAAGATGCTAATAAGTCAAATGTTAGGAGAAGGATGGGTTGATGACCAATTCATTGAGTCTTTAAACCTTCATGCGGATGTGCTGGGCCTAGATGAAGCTATTCATTTGGCTCTTGCTTATATTCATCACTTTGAGAAACGAGTGCCCACCCGTCCATGCACTCTGGCAAGCAAAGTCACATAGAAGTATCGGCACCAGGAGATACCATACAGACAGAAGAACATAAGGTGGCACCACCATCACCACACTCCAGACCTCTCACTGCACAATTAACTTCGCCCCATGACACTACCACCCCAACTTCCACAATCACCACATATGTCATGGGAATTCCTCTCTCTCCAAACATCCAACTTGGAGGAGTTACCATGCCTATGTTCACCACACTATTCACAAACATCACATCCACCCCACCTTCCATTCCCATTTACACAGTCATACACACTTTTGACACAATGGAGACATCACCAGCGAGAGCACCACTCCCTCCTCACACACAACCACAATCTCCCATACCCCCATCCCCCCTGCATCCTCTCCTTTCCCAGCATTCTTAAATGTAAATAATGTGTTTTGTACTTTACATCAATGTGTATATCAACTAGAGAGTGAATATCAGACTCTCGAAGATCACCATCGTCAATTAACTACGGACCACCAGCAACTACAGAGGAGGCTTCCGACTATAGAAGAAGAGAACGTGGACCCGAATCAATGATATACTATGCTCGCACACACCCACCAAACCGTATAGGAAGCTCCCCAGCAATCTGAGTCTTCCGAAGTTAAGAAATAAATAGCTTTACTAGAACTCTATCAGTCAGAGAATGTCAAAGTCCGATGCAACCTAACGTTATTACAAAAACACATGGCCACAGCCCTAGAAGAAAATAAACGGCTTCAAAAGTAGAACGAAGAAAACCTAGAGGCTGCGATGGAAGGTTCCCCTCATGAGATCGACCCCAAATAGTTTAAAGTAGTCCCTTCAGAGAGGATGAAAACAATTCTAGAAAGCTATGCTGATCTGCTGGAAGCACATGATGATATGGAAAAAGAACGAGATACATTGCGCCGCCAGCTCCAGGAGCAAGAACAACAACCCAAGATCATAGAGTCCGCATATGATTGGGAGGAGGTAAAAGCGCTAAAAGAGCAGGTCAAAGAATTGCAAAGAAAACTACTTCAGTATGAACAACAACCCTCTCTAGTTATCGAACCAAAGCCAGACGAATTGGTGCCCATCGAAGTGGATGAGTCGTATGAGGAACCCTGTGTTCCTATGCCTATGTCGGGCGGGTAGCAAACATTGGAAGGAATGGACACCCTAGAAGTTGAAGCACCCAAATGGCTTCAGAAACTCGAAAAGACAGCCAAAACCCATGAAGATCGTGTTGCAGTCCAAATCCAATCAATGGCTAAACTCGAGGACACTATCATAAACTCTGAGTACTTCAAGCACATGTCAGATCACCGTAGGATAGGAACAAACGATGCTCAATATGTGCCTTACTGTGTGCTCTTAGCAGATTATAATGCAAAGATTCAACGAAAGTGTGGCAAAGCCCTGAATTTTGCCACTCAATGTGGTCCTGCAGATTTACCTGAACGCACGAAAGAAGGATCAACCTTCCAACCAACTTGGTGGATTCATCTCCTTGAAACATATCCAGAAATGGTCCGCACATGGAACAACATGCCACTATTTATCAAGTATAATCCATGTTATGTTCTAGTCCTACGAAGACGCACCTGGCCCGAGTTTGCCATTGCTGTTAAGAACATCAAAGGCTGTGAAAAATGGTTGAATTATGTCTATCTAGCACCTCCCCAAAGATAGGCCTCGATTGCATATATGATTTCCACCATCATCACTGGAGTCTCCGACTACACAATACCCCTGATGTGATGGCACAAATGTGTATGAAGATATTTGAATTAATGTTAATCACGTTCAGAACATTCAAAAACATTAAAGATCCACATTTCTCAGGAGTTGGCTTCACCCCAGGCAACCTAGACTTGGTGTATGACATGAGCACAACCCCCTCAATCAATGTAATATATGCCTGGCACACCAGAATAAAGTACCCCCCAGCTTTCTACAAACAAACTTTCAAAGAGATGTTCGTCACAGGGTTTTGGGAATACCACTCTGAAATATTTGTACCCAGACCCTCACATCTCCTCCAACTGTTCACTGTGGAGAGGACCTTACACTCAGATCAATTGTGGCTGCCACATGCAAACATTCCAGGGCCAGTAGAATGGGATGCTTTGTTAACAGACCTTGCACGGGGGCTGCAGCTGGAAGAACATCACCTCGCTTCAGATGTGGTAGAGTACTATGTCAAACGCTCATCCAAACAAGGGTCTATCAGAGACGACAGATGCGAGAGAGGGGAGGGTGTTGGCAACAGTCAAGGCACCCAAGGACCCCTAAGACAAGGAAGCCAAAGAAGGGAGTCCGAGCAAGGATCAAGCAGGCAAAGTAGTCAATGCAGATCTCGCAAATAGGCCTTAAATTTTTCCAAATATTTCCCAAATTGTGATTTTAGTCACTCCACACCAATGTAAATATATTCCACCTTTTTGTAGCTCCATTTTGTGCAAGCCAAGGAGTCCTTGAGCTTGATGAGCATTAGACGTACCTACCTATAGATTTTCATAATTTTTTGAGCTAGTTTCAACCTCCAAATTAGCTTAGGAACCTAATTTTTAACTAGGCCGAACACTAGGTCTGGACAGGACCAAAGCTAGTCAAAAACTATAAATAGAGCTAGAGAGCTCATTTTTTATGTTAGCTTGTTGTAGAATTGAACTTGTAAGAGCACTCTTGAGTAATCTAAAGAAATCCATTGCCACTCTCTTTGTTCTTACCTTGTGTGTGTGTGTGTGCATGTTTGTGTGCTTCTCACTTACACACTTGTTCGAGGTCTTCATACCACCCTCACTTCTTCTCGGATTGACATTAAAGGAGGTGCTGCTCATCACTGAGCTACAATATCTACCTACCTATCTATCTATCTATCTATCTATCTATCTATCTATCTATCTACCTATCTATTTATCTATCTATCTATCTATCTATCTATCTATCTATCTATCTATCTATCTATCTATCTATCTATCTATCTATCTATCTATCTATCTATCTATCTATCTATCTATCTATCTATCTATCTATCTATCTATCTATCTATCTATCTATCTATCTATCTATCTATCTATCTATCTATCTATCTATCTATCTATCTATCTATCTATCTATCTATCTATCTATCTATCTATCTATCTATCTATCTATCTATCTATCTATCTATCTATCTATCTATCTATCTATCTATCTATCTATCTATCTATCTATCTATCTATCTATCTATCTATCTATCTATCTATCTATCTATCTATCTATCTATCTATCTATCTATCTATCTATCTATCTATCTATCTCCCTATCTCTCCATCTATCTATCTATCTATGTATCTATCTATGTATCTATCTATCTATCTATCTATATATATATCTATCTATATATCTATCTATCTATCTATCTATGTATCTATCTATCTATCTATCTATCTATCTATCTATCTATCTATCTATCTATCTATCTATCTATCTATCTATCTATCTATCTATCTATCTATCTATCTATCTATCTATCTATCTATCTATCTATCTATCTATCTATCTATCTATCTATCTATCTATCTATCTATCTATCTATCTATATATCTATCTGTTTGCTTGTCTATCTATCTGCCTATCTATCTGTGTATCTATCTATCTATCTATCTATCTATCTATCTATCTATCTATCTATCTATCTATTATCTATCTATCTATCTATCTATATATCTATCTATCTATCTATCTATCTATCTATCTATCTATCTATCTATCTATCTATCTATCTATCTATCTATCTATCTATCTATCTATCTACTATCTATCTATCTATCTATCTATCTATCTATCTATCTATCTATCTATCTATCTATCTATCTATCTATCTATCTATCTATCTATCTATCTATCTATCTATCTATCTATCTATCTATCTATCTATGTGTCTGTCTGTCTGTCTGTCTGTCTGTCCGTCTGTCTGTCTATCTATCTATCTATCTATCTATCTATCTATCTATCTATCTATCTATCTATCTATCTATCTATCTATCTATCTATCTATCTATCTATCTATCTATCTATCTATCTATCTATTTATCTATCTATCTGTCTATCTATCTATCTATGTATTTATTTATCTTTCATTTCTTCTTATCTCTTCTTCAAGTGTTTCAACACTATGCTCTTTATCTGTATACTAGCCCTTTCCTTCATCAAATGTCACATCTCTGGAAACAGTAAACTATTTGGTTAGAGGACTCCATAACCTGTAACCCATCTACTTTTCATCATATCTGATGAACACATATTTTTCTGCTTTTGGTTCAAGCTTATGTCTCAGTTGTGATGGTACATAAGCATAAGCAACTGATCCAAACACTTTACAATGATCAAGTGTTGGTTTCTTGCCCCACCAAGCTTCATAAGGGGTCATCCCATTTAAAGTTGTACATGGTAATCTATTTACCAGATATGTAGTTGTATTTATAGCCTCAGCCCAAAGATAATTTGGACAATTCTTCTCCTTTAGCATCGCTCTTGCAAACTCAACTAGAGTTCGGTTTCTTCTTTCTGCTACTCCATTTTGTTGCGTTGTATACCTGCAAGTTATTTCTCTTTTGATACCTGCATTCCACAGATAATCATTGAACTCTCGAGAAAAATATTCTCCTGCTCCATCAGACCTTAGTCTTTTGAGTCTCTGTCCTGTAAGTCTTTCAGCATATGCATGAAAATGCTTGAAAGCTCCAAACACTTCTGATTTCTCTTTCAAAACATAAAGAGTTATCCATCTTGTTGCATCATCAATAAAAAGAACATACTACCTTGAGCCACTGATAGATCCTTCTTTTGTCCATCCCCATACATCTGTATGTATAAGCTCTAGCAAATCATCGTGTTTGTAACCATTTTTCTGAAATGGTAACATGTGGGCTTTTCCCATCTGACAGGCTTCACATTTGTGAATCATATGCTGGTTCTTCATGTTTGGTAATCCTCTCACGGATTGTTTCTCCACCATAGCTTTGATTCCCTTTTCATTAAAGTGTCCTAACCTCTTATACCAGAGGTCTAAATCTATAAATGCTTTATCACCATGTGTGATTAAAGCTTGACCAGCATTCCCTTGTACTTTAAGAGTAAAAAGTCTACCTTTCTTTTTACCATGGACAATTTGTTTGTATCCTTTCTCTGGATCATCAACAAATACTCCTTCATTTGTAAACCTGACTTGAAAACCTTTTTCTACTATCTGTGCCACACTGATTAGATTCTTCGGGATTGTTGGAACATACAAAACATTTGTTAGTAGGTCAGCTCCATTCTTGCACTTTACTTTTCCAATTCACCTTACATTATGTTTTGTATTATCACTTGTCTGTACTGTATGATTTGACATACCTCCTTCTAGTTCTGATAACAATTCTATATTTCTTGACAAATGATTTGAACAACCAGAATCAATATAGAATACCTTGAGGTCTTCATTCTCTGACGTACTTATCGAGTTCATCATCAATGTTGTATGATCGTCGTTCTGTGTATCATTTGCATAGTTGTAGTAGGTAGTGTTGTGAGACTGATTCTGTCCCCAACTTCTTGCTCCACCTCTACCATATCCACCTCTTTGGCTTTGTCTACCTCTTTGATATCTTCCGCTTCTGCCTCTTCTATTGTTTGATCCTTGGGAATTATGCCAACAATCATGAGCCAAGTGATTGCTTAATCCACAGATCGATCAAGCCTTCTTCTGATTACCTCTTCCTTTTGTATTACCTTTTTTTTTGACATTTCCTCTTCCTCTTGCATAATTTGCTTGAGTAGTCATCTCTTCTTCATCTTTTTCTTTACCTTTATCACCTTTCTTCTTGTTTTTTGCATACATAGCAGAACTATGTCCTTTATCTCCATCTCTCTTCAAATCTTGCTCAAACGTTAACATTAATCCAAGCAACTGATTTAAATCTGGTGCAAAATGATTTAAAGAAAGTTTAGTTGAGAGTACGAAAGGTTTCCACCTTTCATCTCCTCTCAATCTAGCAAGCAATTGTGCTATCAACCTGTGATCTTGGATATCTTCGTTAATCGATCCAAGACTATCTGCCAAGTCCTTCATCTTAGTGACATAATCACTAATGCTTTGACTTTGCTTTTTCTTGAACGTTGTAAATTCTGACCATAAGCTAGCCTTTCTAGCTTTAGTAGTATTTTGGAAGTGATCTTCCAACGCTCTCCATATATCTTCTGCTTTTTCTAGACCTCTAATGTGTGGTAACAAATGATCTGTGATGGTATTGTAGATATACGTTCTTGCCGTTGCATCTTTCTTTTGCTACAACTTCAAGGCTTCTAGTTCTTCTTTCTTAGGTTGACTGTCATCGTCAAAAAACAACTTCTTCTCTTCTCCTGTCACATATTTCATTAAGTCTTTACTCATAAGTAAAGCTTCCATTCGCATTACCCATGCGGGATAGTTATCTCTGTCCAATTTATCAATTGGGATATGATCTGCCATGATCTTCTTGTTTCTGTTACTTCCAGTGAGTGTAATGTTAAAGGATTTTACCTTTTGTAAACCTTTACCTTGAGAATGACTTCGGAATACTTCTTAATGCGGTTTGTTGTTGATCTCTATAGCATTCACCTTTCTTTATGAGAATTCTTCAAATTCTCTTCTCGTTTCTTCTTCTGAGAAACCTTTTCTGCTCTTCAGACTCCTTTCTTGTTCTGGTACGACCTGTTGATCTTACTGCTATGATACCACTTCTTGTGGATCTTTCATGCTCTAATACTACTTGTGGATTTTACTACTCTGATACCACTTGTTGGTGTAGCATATATTGCGGAATTCGCTTACACCACAAGAACTAAGCTAAAGTGATGTTAAAACACCTCTATAATCATCAGTAGCTTAGCAAACTTTCTGAAACTGAAAACTTTATAACTGTATTAGTGAAAACTGAAAATTCACTTTACAGAAAACTTCACGTTTCCTTCAAGCTTCAATTCTGAACTGATTTACTTCAGACTTTACACTACTGTATTTGCTTACAGTTAAATAATATTTCCGCTACTTCACTATGCCAAAACTGTGTTTTTAACTCACCAAAATACCACCGGAACTTCACCGGACTATCACTGGACTGTCACCCGAATCTCATTGTAATTGTATCGGAATGCCACCAGAATCAATTGCAATTTTGTTTGTAGTTACTTCAAATGTGTATACATGAAGTAAGGAAGTGATACATGAACTTCT
>CM035414.1:78303651-78313651 GCA_020310875.1 Ceratopteris richardii
CAAGATGACTCCCTATTGATCATGAATATGACATCTAAGTCAGGTATCAATGATGATCACTTATTCTATATTGATTCAGGTTGCTCTAATCATGTAGCTGGAAATGTTGCATTACTTTCTGATTTGGAAGAACCCAAAGGCAAGCATCAAGTGCAGACAGGTGATGACACTAAACATTCAGTTGTAAAAGTAGGCAATGTCAAAACTAGTGATGGTAATCAGAATTTATTGAGCAGAGTATTGTATGTTCCAACAATCACCAAGAACCTAATGAGTGTAGGTCAGATTGTGGAAAAAGGTCTACAGGTCAGGTTCACTCAACATGGTGCATATGTGGAGGATCCAAGACATGGATTCAGAAGGATAGCCAAGGGAGAAAAATCAGGTAGATTGTTTACCTTTGAACTTGAAGACACTAAGAATATTGCTTTGTACAACTATAAAGATCAAACCCTATCAGAATTGGAGATTTGGCACAAGAGATTAGGTCACATTGGAGAGAGGACCTTAAAGCAAATGAGTAGGGATCAATGTGTGCTTGGGATACCTAATGTATCCAAGCAACACATGATATACAAGTGTGGGGCTTGTCAATTTGGTAAGTCACACAGATTGCCTTATACCAAGAAAGGTTTCATGCATGAAGATTATCTGGAATTGGTGCATACAGATGTTTGGGGACCTAGCAAGGAGCCATCCATATCTGGATCAAGGTACTATGTGTCCTTTATTGATGACTATAGCAGGTGGATTGTCTTATACTTCATGAAACATAAAGATGAAGGATTTAATTGTTTCAAAAGGTATCTTGCATTAGTTGAAAATCAAACAGGTAGACATTTGAAGAAACTAAGGTCAGATGGTGGTGGAGAATACTTCTCCAATGACTTTGAAGATTTCTTGCAGGAAAGAGGCATCAAGAGGGAGATTACTACAAGGTACTCACCTGAACAAAATGGGGTAGCTGAGAGAAGGAATAGACTCATTGTAGAGACAGCTAGGTCTATGCTAAATGAAAAGAAATTGCCAAATTATCTTTGGGCAGAGAGTGTATCTACTGCCACATATTAATTAACAGGTTGCCATCAAAGACACTTGATGGAATGACACCCTATGAGGCTTGGCATGGTAAGAGACCATCTCTGGATCATTGCAAAATCTTTGGTTGTGTTGCATATGTGCATATTCCCTCACAGGTAAGGGGAAAGCTAGACCCTAAAGCTGAAAAATGTATCTTCATTGGTTATGATTTGAATCAGAAGGGATACAGATTCTACAACCCCTCAAACAAAGGCTTCAAGGTAAGCAGAGATGTCATCTTTGATGAGAATGATTCATGGTATGAAAATGAATGCAGGAAGGTTAGTCTACCTTATGACATGGAAGAAGACTTTCCCAAGCTTATCAGGCAAGAACCAATTCAGAAAGAGGACACAAGCTCAGATGATGAAGACACCATCAACATTGAAGAGTTCAAGGCTTGGAAATCCAAAGGGAAGATGAAGATGAAGCAACTAGAAGATAACCCAGAATCCTCAACTCAAGCTATGAGGAGATCTCAGAGAGAAAAGAAAAAACCTATTAGGTATGGGTATGATACTTCACTTGTAACCAAGCACTCTGTATATCTTGCAAAGGATCTCTTGAATGAAGAACCAGGTACATTTGAAGAAGCAATCACTAAACCAGAATGGAAGGAAGCAATGGATGAAGAAATGGAGGCTCTCAAGGAAAGTGATACTTGGGACTTGGTACCCAAGAAGGACTCCATGAAGGTGATAGGATTGTTAAGGAAACACTCACGAATTTGACGCAACAAACAAGAGAGAAACAGAATCTTCCGGAAAATCTATGCACAGGTGTACAGTATGCGAAGTTAGTGCGCGGTGTGCGCATAATAGAGCAATTAATCGCGGCGGGCGCGTAAGGCGCGCATAACGCGAATTGAAGAATGACAGGGCAAAGGAGCGCCAAAGAAATTGTATATATATACAGCAAGATTTGAAGAACGCAGAGGCAGAGAAGTGAGAGAGAGCATCGTAGATGATACACAGAGGAGAACGAGAGACTGAGAGAAGACGCCATAGATCGCGTATGAGTGAGGAGAGATTTAGAAGTTCTCAGAAGACGCCATAGATCGCGTATGTACAGATGAATAACACAAGCCTGAAGTGTCGGGTCTTTTCATCTGAAGAGAGATGGTAATAAGAAACTACTCACTGTAGGAGAGTTTGTGTAACTTGAGCAAGAAGAGGCCAAGCTTACTTGTACACATCTTCTCTAATCTAAAACACATGTTCATGTGGATGTCTGCGCGTAATCTTTACTTGTGAAGAACCTGAAGCTATTTTCGTGTTACGGTAGGAAATTCCGTTTATCGTTTACTGTCACGACTCGTTACTAAACATGCTTCAGTACCTTCTCTGTAAACGCATGTTTCGGTGAATAACAGTTTACTCAGTAAACGTATTTCAGTAATTTTTCGGTCAGTTACAGTTTCTCAGAAATCAGGATTTTTCGGTAGAACAACGAAGTATAACTCATAGCAGAGTTCGAAGCTTTGTATGAGAGATAGCTCATCTTGTAGCTAGACGTCTCTACTTTAAGCTGGTCACAGTTTCCGGTGGAATGAAGATGTACACACAGTACAAAAGTTAACCGGAAAGTAGCAGTTCAGAACTGTGAAGTTTCCAGAAGGAAGTCCATTCGGTGAAGGAAGCTCACACACTACTTCCTTACTTCACATAAGCTCATCTGAAGCAATTACAAACAGAACTAAGTTTATTTCGGTGAAGTTCCGGTACGACTACGGTGTCAGTCCAGTAACAGTCTGGTGAAGTTCCCGTGGAACTTGTGTCGCAGGATAACGCAGTTAAAGCGACGTTAATTAGGCTGAGCTACTGTTGATTACAGAGGTGTTCTGAATCACTCTAGTTTAGCATTCTATTGCGGTGGCGCGGCAATTTCCGCAGGCCTGACAGAGTTCACGCCTTGTCGCGAAATCCACCTTCAGGGCGAAAGTATTTCCGCAACAGTAGGCGTTAGAGCCGAAGTTTTTGCCAACAATTGGTATCAGAGCTAGTTAATCTCCCAACAGTTGGTATCAGAGCAGGTTAGTTTTCCCAAGAATCGGTATAAGAGGCGGATCATTCCACGAGAGGAAGAAGATCATGGCAGATCATGTCCAAATTGATAAACTGGACAGAGATAATTATCCTGCATGGGTAATGCGCATGGAAGCCTTACTTATGAGTAAGGACTTAATGACGTACGTGACCGGAGAAGAAAAGAAACCCATTTTCGAAGATGATAGTCAACCGGAAAAAGAAGAACTAGACGCCCTAAAGCTATGGCAGAAGAAAGATGCAACGGCAAGAGCCTACATCTACAACACTGTGTCAGATCATCTACTACCGCACATTAGAGGTCTGGAGAAAGCAGAGGACATATGGAGCGCATTGGAAGATCACTTCCAGAATACTACGAAAGCTAGGAAAGCCAGCCTATGGTCCGAGTTCACAACGTTCAAAAAGAAGCCGAGTCAAAGCATCAGTGACTACGTCACTAAAATGAAGGATCTAGCAGATAGTCTTGGATCCATAAATGAAGAAGTCGAAGATCATAGATTGATAGTGCAAGTACTCACAGGGTTGAGAGGAGATGAAAGGTGGAAACCTTTCGTACTATCAATTGAACTCTCCCTAAATCATTTTGTACCAGAGTTAAATCAGTTGCTTGGTTTGATGCTCACATATGAGCAAGACCTGAAAGGAGACGCAGACAAAGGACATAGCTCAGCAATGTATATGAAGAACAAGAAGAAAGAAAAGGGTAAGTCAAAAGACGAAGAAGAGTCGAGTTCTCAGGCCTATTACGCAAGAGGTAAAGGCACTGGCAGAGGAAGAGCAAGAGGAAGAAGCCGCCAGAATACCACCAAGAAAGCTTGCTGGATTTGTGGACTAAGTAACCACCTGGCGCATGATTGTTGGCACAATCAACAAGGATCAAATCAAAATCAAAACAACAATAGCAGAGGCAGTAGCGGAAGAAATCAAAGTAACTTCCAAAGAGGAAGACAAAGCCAAAGAGGAGGCTACGGTAGAGGTGGAGTAAGAAGTTGGGGACAGAGCCAATCCTACAACACCACCTACAACAACTACGCAAATGACACACAGAATGAAAGTCATACATCATTGATGATGAACTCAATCAGCACATCAGAAAATGAAGACCTAAAGGTATTTTACATTGATTCTGGATGCTCTAATCATTTGTCAGGAAATATAGAACTAATGTCAGAACTAGAGAAAGGTAGTTCTAGTCACACTGTTCAAACAGGTGACAATACAAGACACAAAGTACAATCAATCGGAAAAGTGAAATGCAAGAGTGGAGCAGATTTGCTAACCAATGTTTTGTATGTTCCAACAATACCGAAAAATCTGATCAGTGTGGGACAGATAGTCGAAAAAGGTTTTCAGGTCAGATTTACAAACAAAGGAGTATTTGTAGAAGATCCCAAGAACGGATATTATCAGATCGTTTCTCGTAAGAAAGAAGGCAGACTCTTTACCTTAAGAGTACAAGGGAACATTGGCCAATCGCTGCTCACACATGATGAAAAGGTAATTACAGAACTTGATCTCTGGCACAAGAGATTAGGTCACTTTCACGAAAAAGGAATTAAAGCTATGATAGCGAACCAGTCTGTACTGGGATTACCGAACGTACAGAACCAACATATGATTCACAAATGTGAAGCCTGTCAAATGGGAAAAGCCCACAGGTTACCTTTCCAGAAGAAAGGATTCAAACATGATGGCGTGCTAGAACTCATACATACAGATGTATGGGGACCAACGAAAGAAGGATCAATCAGCGGATCAAGGTACTATGTTTTATTCATTGATGACGCAACAAGGTGGATAACTCTTTATGTTTTGAAGGAAAAGTCAGAAGTGTTTGGAGCTTTCAGGCATTTTCATGCATATGCTGAAAGACTCACCGGACGAAAACTTAAAAGACTGAGGTCTGATGGAGGGGGAGAATACTTCTCCCGAGAATTCAATGACTATCTTTGGAATGCAGGTATTAAGAGAGAAATAACCTGCAGGTATACACCACAACAGAATGGTGTAGCAGAAAGGAGAAACCGAACTCTAGTCGAGTTTGCACGAGCTATGCTAAAAGAAAAGAATTGCCCGGATTATCTTTGGGCTGAAGCTGTAAATACAGCTACATACTTGGTAAACAGGTTACCATGTACAGCGTTAGAAGGAATGACCCCTTATGAAGCTTGGTGGGGAAAGAAGCCAACACTTGATCACTGCAAAGTGTTTGGATCAGTAGCGTATGCTTATGTACCGTCTCAACTGAGACATAAGCTTGAACCAAAAGCAGAGAAATATGTATTCGTCGGATATGATGAGAAACAGATGGGTTACAGGTTATGGAGCCCTCTAACCAAACATTTTACTGTTTCCAGGGATGTAACATTTGATGAACAGAAAAGCTGGTATGATCAGAGTCATACAGCTGAAGAATTTGAAGAAGAGATAAAAAGAAGAGAGAAAGGAAAATCAATTGTTCAGATAAACAAAGATGAAGAGGCAAGTACGTCCAGGACCGGAACAGGTATAAGGAACGAAGATGAAGACGGGTACTCAGACACACACGAAGAATATGAGCTAAGAAGGTCAAACAGAGTAAGAAGACAACCGGAAAGATACTCGTATGATACATCATATATAACTCAACAAGATTATGCATATATAGTTAAAGAAGAGGAGGAACCTCAGAGCTATGACGAAGCTAAAGGCAAGAAGCAATGGCAAGAAGCAATGAAAGAAGAATTCACCGCACTGGAAGAGAACAAGACATGGGAGCTTGTTCCTAAACCGAACGGTAAGAAAGTAATTGGAAATAAATGGGTGTTCAAAGTTAAGAAACTTGCAGATGGAAGGATAGCCAGACATAAAGCGAGACTGGTTATCAAGGGCTATGCTCAGACGCATGGCATAGACTATGACGAGACGTTCAGTCCGGTGGCAAAGATGTCAACCATAAGAACAGTGATTGCTATAGCAGCATCAAAAGGATGGAAGCTAAGTCAGCTAGATATAAAGAATGCATTCCTGAATGGATATATATCAGATGAAGTATATATGGAACAACCGGAAGGGTTTATAAGTTCCAGATACCCAACCTTTGTTTGCAGGTTAAGAAAAGCTCTTTATGGACTGAAGCAAGCTCCAAGAGCTTGGAACTACAGACTCGTGAAGTATCTGAACGAACTTGGATACCAAAGTTCGAAGGCAGATGCAAGTCTACTCATCAAAAGAACAGAAGAAGGAATGATCTACATTTGTATCTATGTAGATGACATAATAATTACAGGAACCTCAGATGCAGGAATCACAGAGGTAAAGAAACTGCTAGAAAAGGAATTCAAGATCAGTGACCTAGGAAAATTATCATACTTTCTAGGAATGGAAATCACATATACAGATCATGGTGTATATGTCACACAAGAGAGGTATCTCCTGAACTTACTGAAGAAGTTCAACATGGAAAATTGCAGAGAAGCTTCAACACCGCTTGAAGTAAACCATAAACTCAGTAAATATAGTGGTACAGAGTTTAAAGATATGAAGAAGTACCAATCGTTAGTAGGAAGCTTAATATATGCTACGCTAACAAGACCGGATCTCAGTTTTCCGGTGGGAGTTCTCTCACAGTTTATGCATTGTCCGACAGAGCAACATTGGGTTGCAGGACAAAGAGTTCTCAGATATATCAAAAGAACTATAAAGGAAGGATTATATTATCCTTTTACGTCAGATATAAAGCTCAGAGCATATAGTGACTCAGATTGGGCAGGAAGTCAAGATGACCGAAGATCAACGCACGGGTATATGATATACCTAGGAGATAAGCTGGTAAGCTGGTGTTCGAAGAAACAACACACAGTAGCTTTATCATCAACAGAAGCAGAATCCAAAGGACTGGTAGAAGCAGCAAAAGAAGTAATATGGATGCAGACTTTACTTAAAAGCATGGGTATAGATCAAAGTATACCGATCATACATGGAGATAATATGAGCTCGCTGTATCTTGCAGCGAATCCTGTGTTTCATGCAAGAACAAAACACATAGAGATTCAGTACCATTTCCTAAGAGAAAAAGTAATGGAGAAAGAGATAGAAATAGTCTATACTCCTACGAAAGATCAGATTGCAGATATTCTGACAAAGAGCTTGGATGGAACAAAAACAAACAGATTTAAAGAGATGGCAGGAATAAAAGAAAGAAAGATATATGAAAGACCGGAAGAAGTCAAATTAGTGATTGAGGGGGAGCTGTTAAGGAAACACTCACGAATTTGACGCAACAAACAAGAGAGAAACAGAATCTTCCGGAAAATCTATGCACAGGTGTACAGTATGCGAAGTTAGTGCGCGGTGTGTGCATAACAGAGCAATTAATCGCGGCGGGCGCGTAAGGCGCGCATAACGCGAATTGAAGAATGACAGGGCAAAGGAGCGCCAAAGAAATTGTATATATATACAGCAAGATTTGAAGAACGCAGAGGCAGAGAAGTGAGAGAGAGCATCGTAGATGATACACAGAGGAGAACGAGAGACTGAGAGAAGACGCCATAGATCGCGTATGAGTGAGGAGAGATTTAGAAGTTCTCAGAAGACGCCATAGATCGCGTATGTACAGATGAATAACACAAGCCTGAAGTGTCGGGTCTTTTCATCTGAAGAGAGATGGTAATAAGAAACTACTCACTGTAGGAGAGTTTCTGTAACTTGAGCAAGAAGAGGCCAAGCTTACTTGTACACATCTTCTCTAATCTAAAACACATGTTCATGTGGATGTCTGCGCGTAATCTTTACTTGTGAAGAACCTGAAGCTATTTTCGTGTTACGGTAGGAAATTCCGTTTATCGTTTACTGTCACGACTCGTTACTAAACGTGCTTCAGTACCTTCTCTGTAAACGCATGTTTCGGTGAATAACAGTTTACTCAGTAAACATATTTCAGTAATTTTTCGGTCAGTTACAGTTTCTCAGAAATCAGGATTTTTCGGTAGAACAACGAAGTATAACTCATAGCAGAGTTCGAAGCTTTGTATGAGAGATAGCTCATCTTGTAGCTAGACGTCTCTACTTTAAGCTGGTCACAGTTTCCGGTGGAATGAAGATGTACACACAGTACAAAAGTTAACCGGAAAGTAGTAGTTCAGAACTGTGAAGTTTCCAGAAGGAAGTCCATTCGGTGAAGGAAGCTCACACACTACTTCCTTACTTCACATAAGTTCATCTGAAGCAATTACAAACAGAACTAAGTTTATTTCGGTGAAGTTCCGGTACGACTACGGTGTCAGTCCAGTAACAGTCTGGTGAAGTTCCGGTGGAACTTATGTCGCAAGATAACGTAGTTAAAGCGACGTTAATTAGGCTGAGCTACTGTTGATTACAGAGGTGTTCTGAATCACTCTAGTTTAGCATTCTATTGCGGTGGCGCGGCAATTTCCGCAGGCCTGACAGAGTTCACGCCTTGTCGCGAAATCCACCTTCAGGGCGAAAGTATTTCCGCAACAGTAGGCGTTAGAGCCGAAGTTTTCGCCAACAATTGGTATCAGAGCTAGTTAATCTCCCAACAAGGATCCAGATGGATCTACAAACTCAAAAGGAATTCAGATGGTACAATAAACAGGTATAAAGCTAGGTTGGTAGCCAAGGTTTTTGCACAAACCCAAGGCATTGATTATGAGGAGACATTTTCTCCTGTGGCCAAGATGCCAACTATCAGAGTTATGGTGAGTGTAGCTGCATCCAAGAATTGGAACATGTACCAATTGGATGTGAAGAATGCATTCTTGAATGGATGGATATCTGAAGAAGTCTACATGTCACAACCACCTGGCTATGAAGATCCCAAGAAGGTAAATCATGTTTGTAAATTAAAGAAGGCTCTGTATGGATTGAAGCAGGCACTTAGAGCATGGAATTACAGGTTGACAACCTACCTCCTAGACCAAGGATTCATAATGAGTAAAGCAGATACTTCATTGTTTATCAAAAGGAACAATTCAGAGGTAATATACTTGTGTGTCTATGTTGATGACATCATTATTACAGGAAATGATGTTCAGGGAATTAGACACATCAAAGGACAGATGATGAAGGAATTCAAGATTAATGATCTTGGATTATTGAAGTACTTCCTAGGACTTGAATTGGTGTATACAAATTCAGGTATCTTTATTACTCAGAAGAAGTACATTCAGGATATGGTCAAGAAGTTTAATTTGCAGGAAGCTAAAGTCTCAAGCACTCCTATGAAGGTCAACCACAAACTCAGTACTCATGAAGGAGAAGAACTCCAAGATATTACAGGTTACCAAAGTATGGTAGGTAGTCTTAATTATGCTACCTTAACCAGGATTGATATATCATATGGTGTTAGTGTACTTAGCCAATTTATGCACAAACCAAGAGTACCTCATTTAGAGGCAGCAAAGAAGATAGTAAAGTACCTAAAGGGAACACAAAATCATGGTTTGTACTTTCCCTATTCATCAGACATTGATATTAAGGTATACTCAGATGCAAATTGGGCAGGTTGCAAGGATGACAGGAGAAGCACATCTGGTTACATATGTTTTGCAGGTGATAAACCAATATCTTGGTCATCCAAGAAACAACCCACAGTAGCTTTGTCATCTACTGAGGCAGAGTATAGAGGGCCAGCAAATGCCACTCAAGAAGCCATATGGTTGAAACTTTTATATTCAGAATTGGGTCTATACACAAGGCCACCAATCATCTTTGGGGATAACACAAGTTCTCTTCACCTTGCAGCTAATCCAATTTATCATGCTAGGACAAAACACATAGAGGTTCATTACCACTATGTGAGGGAGAAATTACTTAGCAAAGATATTCAATTGTCATATGTGTCTACTAATATGCAATGTGCAGATTTGCTT
>CM035414.1:78321151-78326151 GCA_020310875.1 Ceratopteris richardii
CGGGATTCGAACCCAGGTGGATCAGCGAACGTCTTAATAGGCTTTGGACTAGACCAAGTCGTCCGCCCCGTTTTCTCTGTTTCATGTGCAGAAAACTCTGTCAAACAGTAATCGCTGCCGAATCTTCTCCGACTGTTCCAACCCGGAACCCGAGATACATCTAGTCTTGGGAGGACTCTTTCTCTAACCAAAGAAAGCCAAAAACAAAGCAAAGTTTGAAGAAAGCGGAAGCCGTGGAGTGAAGATCTGGAGGCCTATCTTCGTCATAATTCTAGCACTCTCGGCTAGAATCAAGTCGACCTCAACGGACCAAATCATCAGGGACTATTTCTTGTGATATTCTTGCATAGCTCTTTTGATTTTGTTGCACACACTTCTTGCGTTAGGAATACTTAGTAAGTTTAATAACGCTTTGTGTGCGATGGAGGGGACTTCTAGCCACGTTTCGTTTACAAGTACTACTAGTGCGTCCATGTATGTTTCCATTCCTATGTTAGTAACATCCTCATTCATGACTAGACCACCAATAGTTGCACGTGCATTGCATTCATCTGCACCTATGGTTTCAAATACTAGTCATGCGTCTGATGCATCTAAAATAGAATCAGCGATTGTAGCATTAGACGTTGAGGATTCTGCGAGAAAAGGGGAAACAAACACTACTTTAAATGAGAGGAAAGATATGGAAAGTAGGATGTTGCTAGTTGAGCAAAAGCTTGGACAGTTGTCCAGCATTCCGGATGAGGTTGCAGTACTCCGTCAATCTGTTGATGGAATCCAGGATCACCTTAAGGCCATTCTGAACTTACTTCAGACGCCTAAGGATATCAGTAAGACTATTTTAGGTAGTCACACAGATACGATCGCAACTTCACCGATGTCTGTTAGGATGGAAAAGGATAAGGAATTATCCTCTCCCCAAATAGACATGTTTCCTTTAGCGGGAAGTATGAGCCGTTTGAGTCTAGCGTCTTCTACTCCCTTGTGCGTTGCTTCGGTAGGTATGTTAGAAACTCATAACCGCCCTGTGGATCTTTCCTTGGGAAAGGAGATCCGTCCTCCTTATTTCTCTGGAGAGGATAAGGATAGGAATAAGGACGCGGTTTTGACTTTCTTAGAGAAATGGAAAGATGTCCATGAACTCAAACATACCCCGGATCATGTGAGAGTAGTAGAAGCCAGTTTGTCGCTAGGACCGAAAGCTTATACATGGTGGATGAGTCTCTCTGAGACTCACAAGAAACCCACCACTTGGAATGAATTTTCCCATCTTTTCAAGAAAGAGTTTCTCCCCGAGAATGAGGAGGAACGTAATTGGGAAGCTTGGGATAAAATTCAGCAGAAGGGTAGACCGCTATTGGTGTATATTTCAGAATACAGAGATGTAATTCTGAAGTTAAAGAATTTAGATGACTTCCATCGACTTCGCGGTTTTGTCAGAGGACTTAACCAGCGAATTCGTAATGAAGTTAAGAGGCATGCGCCTAAATCCCTTGAAGAGGCGATTAAGGTCGCACAAATTTATGAGGACAATTCACGCTTGGATGTCACGCAGGAAAGCAGTTATTCCCAGAAGAATAACTTTAAGCGTAAGGGTAAAGGGACTAGATCTAGTGAAAGGGTGTCTAAGAAACCTCGTGTTTTTAGACACATCCTTTCTCCAGAAGATCATGATAAAGCGCAAAAAGAAAACTTGTGCTTTAAATGTCTTAAGCCTGGACATCGAAGCCGTGCCTGTCCCGTCGGAAGAGAAAGTAAGGGAAAGGGTAAGCAGCAAATCCATCTGATTCAATCTTTGAACTTGGATGCAAATTCAAGTGCAAAGAAGGTTCAGATTATGCACTGCGACAGTACCCATTCATGTCAAATCTCCAAAAACATGTGGCAACCTCAAGAGTTTGGTCCACATGATTTGGTCAAGTTGCATGGATCAGTAAAAGGTCACACCATCCGGATAATGGTGGATGACTCTGCTACGCATAATTTTATCAATTATGCGTTAGTAAAAAAACTGGCTCTTCCTCAGGAACCATCGCCTCATAAATACATTGTCTCCATGATGCACGGTCAAGACACCCGTGTTTGGGACACAATGATTTGTAATTTGGAACTAGAAATCCAAGGATTTAAAGACACCTTGGACTTCCAAATAATGAATATGGATCGGGTAGATCTCGTTTTAGGGAGAGAGTGGCTATGGAGTCTAGGTCCTTCATTGACCAGGTGTTATTTTACAAATACTTTGGAATTCCAGCGCGACGGAGTTGTGTATAAGATCAAGGGTGAGCATGATGTTCCAAGTATCCCTTTGATATCATACACTGAACTACAGAAACTTGTAAATAATGAAGCCAGGACCCAAGCTTTTCTTGTCCTTGGCACAGATGTAACAGATTCTGATAATATAAATCAAGTTTCTTATGTCTCGTCCTTTATTCCTCGAGAAGTTTATGTTAAATTTAACAATTTAATGAAGGAATTTAAAGATGTGTTCCCTAAGGAACTCCCCTACGGCTTGCCACCCTCTCGTGGAAACATCGATCACAGCATAGATCTGTTTCCGGGTACCAAGCCAAAATCTCAAAACCCATACCGCCTCCCCTATGTCCAAAATCAAGAGGTGGAAAATCAAATCCAAGAGTATTTGGATAAAGGATTTATCCGCCCAAGCCAGTCTCCATGGGCAGCACCCATCCTTCTAGTGAAAAAGAAAGATGGAACTATGAGACTGTGTGTAGATTATAGGGCGTTAAACAATCTTACGATAAAGAACAAGTATCCCATGCCACTAGTCGAAGATCTTTTCGATAGTTTAAAGGGGGCTACAGTCTTTTCTAAGATTGATTTACGCCAAGGTTATCATCAGATCAGGATCAAAGTTGATGATATTCCTAAAACAGCCTTTCGAACAAAGTTTGGCCACTACGAGTTTTTAGTGATGCCGTTCGGGTTGACAAACGCACCCGCAACATTTATGACTTTGATGAATCAAGTGCTTAAGCCGTATTTGGGAAAATTTGTTGTAGATTTTCTTGATGATATTCTGATCTACAGTAAAGATCATGAAAGTCACTTAAAGCACTTGAAAAAAGTTTTTCAACTTCTTCGCGATAATAAACTTTACGGTAAAGAGTCAAAATGTGAATTCTTTACCCCAGAAGTAAAGTATTTAGGTCATATTATTTCCGCGGAAGGAATCAAAGTTGACCCTGAAAAGGTCCAAGTGATTCTTGAATGGCCTGAGCCCAAGACGGTTCGAGAACTACAAAGTTTTCTCGGATTGGCCGGATATTATCGGAAGTTTGTGGCTGGATATGCCAAGATTGCAGTACCTTTGACGGATCAACTCAAAGGGAAGCATCAAAAGTTAAATTGGAAAGAAGAGCAAGCAAAGAGTTTTCAAGAACTTAAACTTGCTTTAGCATCGGCCCCGGTTCTACAGATCATAGATCCGAACAAACCTTTCCAATTAGAGACAGATGCAAGTTCATCTGCAGTAGGAGCAGTACTAAGCCAAGATGGTCGACCAATAGCTTTCGAGAGTAGAAAGCTAAGTCCTGCTCAGCAAAACTACTCTACCTATGAGCGAGAGATGTTCGCTATTATAAATGCTCTAAAGAAATGGCGCCATTATCTATATGGATCAAAGCTGACCATAGTTTTTGATCAAGAGAGCATAAAGTGGTTTACAAACCAACCTGACCTTAGAGGTAGAAAAGCAAGATGGGCCGAACAGTTACAAGAGTTCGATTATGAGCTCAGGTACAGAAAAGGAAAGTTCAATGCAGTGGCAGACGCCCTAAGTCGGATGCCTATGTTGAACAATCTAAGTTTTGTACAAATTCAAAGTGAATTTATTTCAACTTTGAAAGGAAGCTGCAAAGAGGATCCAAGCTTCAGTCAAGCATGGAAAGCAGCTGAGCAAGATAAACAAACTGAAGCAAGTACTTCTGAGAGAAAGTTTAAACACTATTCTCTCCAAGATGAATATTTGCTTTATAAAGGTAAGGTTTGTGTCCCAAGTAGAATGGACATACGAAATCAAGTACTTTTCGAATGCCATGATGCTCCAAGTGCAGGACATCCTGGTATTAACCGAACCTATGAGTTAGTGAAAAGACATTTTTATTGGCCTAGTTTGCATCGAGATGTGCAAAACTATGTGTCTAAGTGCCATAAATGTCAAGTCAATAAGTTTGAACGACTTAAAGTTGGAGGATTGCTGCATCCTTTGGAAATTCCCAAAGGAAAGTGGGAAAGTATTTCCATGGATTTCATTTCTGGATTACCCCGCACTCAGAAGGGCTTTGATTCAGTCTGGGTTGTAGTTGATCGATTGACTAAACTTGCTCAGTTTATACCAGTCAAGACTACTTATAAGACTCCAGAACTTGCAAAAATATTTGTAAATCAACTTTATAGACTCTATGGTCTTCCAGTAGACATAGTTTCTGATAGAGATGCTCGATTTACAAGTCATTTTTGGCGAGCAGTCTTTAGTAGACTTGAAACTAAACTAAGTTTAAGTACAGCTGAACATCCCCAGACGGATGGACAGACAGAGAAAGTCAATCAGATTTTGGAAGACATACTTAGAGCTTATGTCACTTCCAAACAGACTGATTGGGAAGATTATCTTCCTTTAGCTGAATTTGCCTATAATAGTGCCAAGAATACATCAACTGAATTTAGCCCATTCATGTTAATGTATGGTTTCCAGCCTAGGTCTCCTTATGCAGTGGGACTTCATAATGAACGAGTTCAAGCAGCACAAGAGTTCCTTCAAGACATGAACTTTAAGCTCAAGTTAGCTAAAGAAAACTTAAAGAAAGCTCAAGATCGTGCAAAAGCTTATGCCGATCCAAAGCGAAGAGATGTTACTTTTCAGGTTGGCGATCAAGTTTATCTTCGTATTCCTGAAAGATCGGAAAAGTTCAAGACTGGTCAATGCGCCAAGTTGTCGCCTAGATATTGCGGTCCTTTTCCAATCACCAAGAAAG
>CM035414.1:78336151-78338651 GCA_020310875.1 Ceratopteris richardii
CTGTCTTCACAATGTAGGCATAATCTTTTGTTGTTAGGAAAGATGTATCATAACTATACCTTATAGGTTCTTTCCTTTCCCTTGTAGATCTTCTGATTTCTGCACTTCTTGAAGTTTCAGCCTCATTTGACTCTGGATCAAATCTTGGCCCTTCTTGTACATGATCCTGCAATCTACTTCTTGATTCAATTTCATCAACAATCTCTTCACACACTTTTACCTTTGCCTTTCCTTTTCTTTGTATTTCTTCAACACCTGCAAAATCATTTGTTGATCCTGTATACCATGTGTTTTGCTCATCAAATGTCACATCTTTGGTAACAAGAAATTGCTTTGTGGATGGATTCCACAACCTGTAACCCATCTGTCTATCATCATATCCAATAAACACATACTTTTCTGCTTTTGGTTCTAGCTTATGTCTTAATTGTGAAGGAACATAGGCATATGCAATACATCCAAAAACCTTACAATGATCAAGGGTAGGTTTCTTACCCCACCATGCTTCATAAGGAGTTCCTCCTTCCAAAGCTTTGCAAGGCAACCTATTCACAAGGTATGTTGCAGTGTTAATGGCTTCTGCCCATAAGTAATTTGGACAATTCTTTTCCTTCATCATGGCTCTTGCAAACTCTACAAGAGTCCTATTCCTCCTTTCTGCTACTCCATTCTGCTGAGGGGAGTACCTGCAAGTTACTTCTCTTTTGATACCTGCATTCCACAAATAATCATCAAACTCTTTAGAGAAATACTCTCCCCCTCCATCTGATCTCAACCTCTTGAGCTTTTGCCCTGTGATCCTTTCTGCATAAGCATGAAAATGTTTGAATGTCTTGAAAACTTCTGATTTATCCTTGATTACATACAAAGTAATCCACCTGGTTGTATCATCAACAAACAACACATAATATCTGGATCCATTTATGCTATAGTCCCTTGAGGGACCCCATACATCTGTATGAACCAATTCAAGCATATTTGAATGCTTGTACCCTGATTTGTTATAAGAACTCTTATGTGCTTTACCTAATTGACAAGCTTCACACTTGTACACCATATGTTGCCCTTCAATATTTGGCAATCCAAGCACCACCTGATTCTTTGACATTTCCTTTATAGCTCTCTCATTGAAATGACCTAGCCATTTATGCCATAGGTCTAATTCAGATACCTTTTGACTTCCATAGGTAAATAATGCATGTCCCACATTACCTTGGACTTTGAGAGTGAACAATCTTCCTTCCTTTTTCCCTGCAATTATGTTTCTATATCCCTGATTTGGATCTTGTACATAGACACCATCATTTGTGAATCTTACCTCATAGCCTTTCTCCACAATTTGCCCTACACTTATCAAATTTTTAGGAATAGTAGGAACATAAAGTACCTTGCTCAGAAGTGTACTTCCACTCTTTGTCTTCACTGATCCAATGCTCTCCACTTTATGTTTGGTATTGTCACCTATTTGGACTGTATGTCCATTCACCCTTGCTTCCATATCAGTCATCAAGGATAGATTCCCACTCAGATGATTGCTACACCCTGAGTCAATATAAAACACTCTTTGATCTTCTCCCATTGATTCATGAGTTGCATTCAAGATAAGAGTCATGTCATCCTTCTGATCTGATGCATAATTGTAATAATTGTTGTTGTAGGACTGAGATTGGAAGTTTCTTCCACCTCCTCTACCATATGATGTCCTACCACCTCTTCCTCTGAAATTGCCTCTTTGGTTTCTGCCTCCTCTACCTCTTTGATTATAATTCTGATTATTGCTTCCACCATTTTGATTGTTATACCAACAATCATTTGCCAAATGATTTGTTCTGCCACAAATCCAACAAGCTTTAGCATTATCTTTGTTCTTACCTCCTCTTCCTTTACCTTTGAAGTTCATCTTCCCTTTTGTAAAGTTAGCTTGATTTGAATTCCCTTCATCATCATTTGATTGCTTTCCCTTGCCATTCTTTTTCTTGTCCTTGGAGTACATAGCTTGACTTGTACTTCTATCATTGTCTCCTTTAAGATCCTGCTCAAAGGTTAGCATGTGTCCTAGCAATTGATTAAGATCAGGAGTAAAGTGGTCAAGTGACAATTCTATGGACAATATAAAAGGCTTCCACTTCTCATCTCCTCTCAAACCTGTAAGTATTTGTCTTACCAACTTTTCTTCTTCAATATCTTCATCCACTGCTCCCAAGCTATCTGCAATATCTTTCATCCTTGCCACATAATCTGAAATTGATTGTGAGCTCTTCTTCTTGAAGGTTGTGAACTCAGCCCATAGTGAGGACTTCCTAGACTTAGTTGTATTTTGGAAATGCTCTTCCAAGGCATTCCAAACATCTGTAGCACTTTCCAAACCTCTGATGTGAGGTAGAAGATAATCATTTACAGCCATGTAGATGATACTCCTTGCTTGAGCATCCTTTCTCATCCAAGTCTTCAACATTGCAAGCTCTTCTCTAGTAGGAATACTTGGATCTGCAAACTCAGG
>CM035414.1:78351151-78361151 GCA_020310875.1 Ceratopteris richardii
AGACTGTTCCTGCCATAGTAGTTGAGCAGTAGTCCGAGATGACAGTCCAATACTTTTAGTAACTTAACAAGATCATAACACGCAATTCTTCTTGTCAGTTCACAGACTTACCGTGTATCTACCTTCAACCCGTAATATCTACTGTCCGCAAGACGTGTCGCAACATTATTACCATTCTACGCGTACTTAGACATTACCGGCACTACCTTTGAACACAGACTATAATACCGACTCAGTCACTTATAGAGAATCATAGCAACTCATGTCCATTCTTCACGCTTACCTATTCCACCGAAGAAATAGAAAATAGACAACACACTAACACCTTACGCATAATCAAAGATATCTTAACTCGTTATCGAACAGAATCCCAAAATCGCAGTACCGACTCGTAACACCGCAGTGTATCACGCATACGCAGTCAAAACGATTACACAGATAAGGCGCGCAGAACAGGACAGAGCCAAGATACTCTACTCGTTAACACCTACCTACACACAGTAGAAGAGTTAATTCCCAAATCAGGGCTCTCACAATACACCCGCAATTCCCAAAAACGGGGAGCTCCCTCTCTCTCTCTCTGCCGTTCTTTTCATTGCTTTAAATAGAATTTTATTACAAGGCTTGCGCGAATCTTTCTTTACCGCGTACTTCCAGAAGGGTTCTTTCTACATTAAAAACCTCTATCTAAGTACAATTGTCCTTTGTTCGGCGGCCGTCTAACACTGGCACGCACGGTGGACTCGAACCCGCAAGTTCCTATGGTTCGGATACTAGACCTTCTAAGTACATACTTCGGGCGAGCCTAAATGTTCTGGTAATTTTCTTTTTGAGGGTTTCTAACATTTGCACTAAGGTGGTAGGTTCTAATAATTGGGCGTCGGTTCTGACTGCACTGAGGGCTATGGCTTGATTTAACAAAATTTCGGCTTGGGTTTGAAGAAAAGCCTCCTGGAGATAAAATTCGTTGGCTAATGCCGCATCTCGGGCTGTCGTTATTTCAGTCAGTTTGGTCTGCATCTCTCTGATGCACTCCTTCTGGTTGCGTATTTGGTTGTCTTGGCGTTCAAATTGCTGTGTTTGGAAATTGAGAGTTTTCTTATACGCATCGCGTTCTCTGCGGGCGTTGGCGATATCTTTTTGGTATTGGCCTTCCTTTAGTAATTGTTGTTTGAGAATACGGTTGACCGCGTCGGCACATTCTTCGGCTCGCCGTAATTGCTCTTGAACTTGGTCGGCTTCTTTCTGTTGGTCCTGCATCTTCTGGGTGGTTTCTTGTAATTGAATCTTCGTATCTGCGATCAATTCTTCGAGAGATACGTTGATATCTTCTTGTTCTTGAAGGGCGGCCTTCAGTGTTCGAATTTCCTCATATGCGTCGTGTATGAGTTGGTCTTTGGCAGCTAGCTGGTCTAGGGCTGCATCTCGTTGTTGTACTAGCGTCTGTTCTGTCGAAAATCGTGCTTGGAGTTCTGCTAGCTGTGTCCGGAGTTGATGATTCTCGGTCTTTACGGCATCAACTTCTTCCTGGAGGGGGGCGATGTCGGCTTCCAGGGTGTCTACCTTGTGCTGGTATTTGAGTTTCAGGTGGTCCGTGGCTGGTGTGATAACTGGATGAGGAACTGCCCCATGGCAGCAAGTTCCGAGAATGCGTTATGTGGCGGTGGTGGTGGAGGATGACGAGGTTGAGAGGATGTGTCGGTGAGTAGTTGCTGGGAGTTTGGCGGAGAGTAGTTAGGGGAGGAAGAGGAGGATGCTGCGGGTTCAGTGGTGGGTGGGAGGGGTGGTTCCGGTGGGGGTAGGGGTTTGGCAGGAGGTGGTGTAGGGAGGGCGGTATCTGAGGGGTTTACCTTGGCGAGTGTTTGTTGTATGGTTTCTGTCTGGTTGATGGCGTCGATGAGTTGATCCAGTGCTTTGGTGGCCGATTTCTGTTCATCCTGGTGCTGCTTAGATTCTTTTTCTGTGGACACTATTTCTGTCTCTGCTTGATCCTGCTGGTCTGGTTGCTCCGTCGATGTTTCGTTGTGTGTGACGGTGTCGTGGTATGTTTCCTCTTGGTCGTCTGGCTTGGTTTCTTGATCTTTTCCGGCGGATCCTTGGACTTCACTTTCCGAGGAGCTGATCCGAATTCGCTTGGTACGGAAGAGCTGATTAATCTCTTCGTCTTCTTCTTCAGTGTCCTCGATTGGTTGTGCGGATTCTTCGTGTCGAAGTGCGGGGCCTGCGGGTGGGGGTTGTGCGGCGAGAATGGTTGGGAAGAGGAAGGAGATGATGTGGGGAAGGCGAGAGCGGGGGGTAGAACCCTTTTGGAGCTGTTTTACGATAGCTACACATTCTTTATGGATTCTAAGGAAAAAATAAGAGGCAAAATTCACAGGTTCGCGGGCAGCTAAGTCTAAGGCGGAGTAGAAGGGGCGAGAGATGCCATATGTTCGTTTTTGCAAGTTAAGGATGGCTACAAGGAACTGTAGGGCGGATCGCTCGGGTTCTGGGCGGCATAGAATGGCGTATTCGTTTGATGAGGAGCGGGGAAAGAGTTCGGTCATACGGGCGAAAGGGATGGTAGGGCCATTTTCGCGGCCTTGCGGGGCGAGGCGGTAGGCGTCGGCGAAGGCTTGGAAGGTGATGACGGATCTATGTGGGAGGGAAAGGAAGACCCACTGTCGTTCGGTGGCGGGGCTTTGGGCAATGGCTTGGATGATCTGTGCGGAGAAGGGATGGGCTTCCACTGAGTGCCAAGGCAACTCAGCGAAGTTGGCCAACCCTCTGCATCGCAGGTATTCGCCTACGTCTGTAGGGATACCTTCGCGGAAAGAAGCGTAGTTGGCTAGTGCTTCCATGGCGTTCACAATGCACACTTACAGAAAACACAGAATACTAAGATAACACACACAATCATGAAAACACAATAGCGGTTTTTGGCGCAACTCAGGGGGTTAAATATGGAGAACACGGTGTGGGGGTGAGTATCATTGTGTGGTGCGGGAATGATACGGTGTGCGTACTGAGTGACCGGTAGGGAGAGGCGGCTGGTATCATAAAGATTTGTACAAAAGACGGCTAAAAGCAAAACATAAAAATTTATACAAAACGTGGCTCGTCGCCGAATAATTAAGGCGTACTGGTAGTGGGATAATACGGCCGCAACTTCGATCCATTAATTACTTTTGGAAGTGGAATTTCGGTCAACGTAGTCAACCGAAAAGTTGCCGGACCTACTTGTGCTGAGATCTTGAAAGGGCCGAACCACCGTAATTTGAACTTTCCTGCTGCTCTATCCCACTTTGCGTTATAAAAGAGTACGAGCTGACCTATCGAAAAGATTGGAGTCTTCAAATATCGATCGTGTGTCTTGGCTTGCCTTAGTTGAACTTCGTGCATAGTTAAAAAACTGAGCCATCGGTGCTCATCAAGTTCTCTGAGTGCGTCCAGGCGTGCTGTCAGCGAGTCTTCTGGTAGCATCTTCTGAGTGATTGCGACACGCAGACTTGGGATGACTACTTCCATGGGAGCGATTGCTTCTAAGCCATAAGCAAGTTTGAAAGGTGTCAAGCCTGTTGTTACCTTATATGTAGTTCGGTATGCCCATAGTACCGCAGGTAGTAATTGATCCCATCTTTCCGGTGCTTCCATGATCAATTTTCGGAGGATGTTTATCAGTGATTTGTTTGTACTTTCAGCCAATCCATTGGCACGTGGATAATAAGGAGAGCTAAATTTATGTGTGACTTGGAAGGACTGTGTGAGTACCTTCATTAAATTGTTTACAAAATGAGTGCCTTGATCTGAGACAATTTCCAGTGGTAAACCAAATCGTGGGAAGACATCCGTGAGTAGACATTTTGCTACCGTAACTGCTGTAGCAGACCGCAAAGCCCAAGCTTCTGCCCATCTAGTTGCGTAATCTGTGCAAGTCAGTATGTATCGATTGTTACTGGATACTGCTGGAGGTGTGATTGGCCCGATAAAATCTAAACCCCATTTCTGAAAAGGTTCTAATGGTAAGATGGGTTGCAGGGGAAAAAGATGCCGTTGTAAAGGCTGACCAGCTCTTTGGCAAGCATCGCATTGTTTAACAAACTGTGAGATATCTCTGTACATAGTTGGCCACCAGAGTCCTCCTTGCAGAATTTTCCGGTGAGTTAAGTCTGCTGCAAAATGGCCACCGGGAGGAATTGAGTGAGCCAAAGTGATAACTGAGTTAACTTCATGTGGTGGAATACAGCAAAGTA
The DNA here is from genome assembly GCA_020310875.1 of Ceratopteris richardii. Taxonomy (NCBI): domain Eukaryota; kingdom Viridiplantae; phylum Streptophyta; class Polypodiopsida; order Polypodiales; family Pteridaceae; genus Ceratopteris; species Ceratopteris richardii. The sequence goes on from CM035414.1 coordinate 78,355,384, forward strand.
GGATTCCGGTATGATCTGTATAATATAGTTCTCCAGCAACTAACCAAAATCGGCGGCTAAAAACTACGATTTTTCTTTGAACCGCCTTGGCAGTCTCAGCTGGAAAGCGTCCTTCGGTGAGAAAAGTTAGAATCTGATCATAGTATGTAGGTGGTGTTTGTAAGTTGGGCGTCTCATCAGGTAGTGGTTCAGCATTATAAATCGCAGGAGTCGTGTCATCTATTCCTACCGGAGCTTCACCGGAATCTAGGCGTGATAAGAAATCTGCTAAGGCATGTGCATTTCCGGGTCGGTGAATGACATCATAGTCGAATTCTTGTAAAAGTAGCACCCATCGTGCTAATCGTCCTCCTAAGTGCTGCTGTCTTACTAGATAAACAAGGGCAGCATGATCCACATGAAAGGTAAATTTCCGGCCTAGTAAATAATGTCTGAACTTTTTGATTGAGTAGATCAATCCTAGACATTCTCTTTCAGTGGTGGAATAGTTCCTTTCTGCCGGTGCCAGTCTTCTACTGGCGTAATAAACAGGGCGAAACCACTTATCTGTTTGCTGCATCAGAATACTGCCGATTGCAATATCTGACGCGTCAACAAAAACGTGGAACGGATTGTCCCAGTCCGGTGGTTGTAAAATTGGAGCGTGCGTCAGGAGATACTTGAGTCGATCCAATGTAGTTTGACATTCTTCAGTCCATTCAAACTGTCGGGGAGTTTTTGTGATTAGCTTGTTCAGTGGCACTGCTAGGTGAGCAAGCCACCGTAAGTGTCTGCCATGCCACCGTATTTGACCCATAAAACGCATTACTTCCTTCGGAGTTGTGGGTATCGGGGCTTCTAAAATCGCTGAGATCTTATCCGGGTCCACTCGAATACCTTGAGCAGATACAATATGCCCAAGTAGTTTGCCACACGAAACTGCAAACACGGATTTGTTGGGATTAAGGCAGAGTCTATATTCTCTACACTTCTGAAAACAGCATCGTAAATGAAACAAATGGGCTATCATCTTCCCAAAGATTGAGAAGTCGTCGAGATATACTTGCATGAAAGAGGTGAGGTAAGGAGAAAATATCTCCTGCATACATCTTTGAAATGTGCTTGGTGCATTTCTCAATCCGAACCACATTACTGTGCAGGCAAAGACACCCCAATTGGTAATGAAGGCAGTTTTTGGTATATCCTCTTCAGCCATTCTAACCTGGTTGTACCCGCTGTATCCATCTAAAAATGAATACATTTCATGACCTGCGACTCTATCAAGCATGGTATCCAAAAAGGGGATCGGGAAAGGATCTGGTACTGTTGCTGCATTTAATTTCCGGTAATCCACACAAATTCGTAACTGCTTGTTTTTCTTTGGCACGATCACGATGGGTGAGATCCATTCAGCGTGTTCTACTGGTACAATGAATCCGACTTTTAATAGTCTATCAAGTTCGGCTTTTACCTGTGATGCATAATGGGGGTTCATTCTGTAGCTGGGTTGTCTTTTTGGTTTCACTTCCGGTTTCAACATGACCCTGTGTTGATAGATGCGCGGATCTAATCCTTTCATGTCTTTGTAATCCCATGCAAAGACGTCTGCGAATTCGCGAAGAAGTTTAATCAAATCCTCCTTAAATGTTTCCGGTAAGTTCTGCCTCATCTTCACAGGTCGTGGGTGGTCTCTATCTCCTAGATTGTACGTGATCAGCTGATCTTCTGGAACATAAAATTGTTGAGGTTTCTCTGTATCATCTGTTGGCTTGAACAGTGGTTGTAATTCGTCGTCATGGGTTGAGGAAGTATCTTCCTGGACCGACTTTCCAGTGATAGCTACTACTGTACATACTGACGTGTTCCAGTTATCTATGACGGATTGTAGGTCAACAGTTCCTAGAGACATTAAATCGGCATTACTCTTCAGAAATTGCTCTTCTTCATCATCTGACAGTCCATCTAACATATGAACTGGTTCAGCAAAGTACGGTCTGGCGTGAGGTTCGCAAGATTGCATAGCATCTAGTTTCACCACATATTTACGATGGGCATCCTTGAATGTAAGCTCTTGTGCAGACCAGTCCTGTATTACCTTCGCATGCTTCAGCCAAGGTCGGCCGAAAAGAAGATTGTAATCCAAAGTGGATTCGGGTAGATCTAGTATGACAAAAGTCATCTTGAAAGTTGTACCTTGTAGAGTGATGGGTACATTCCGCACAAGTCCTACAGGATGGACTCTCGATTGATCCGCCATTCGAACAAAGAATTGAACTGGTTCAATTTCGGTCCAGCCTAGCTTTTTGCATAACGCTGCGGTCGCAATGTTTACGCCTGAGCCTCCATCAATTAAAACCTGCGTGATCTTCTGATTCTTATACCATACTGTGATCAAGGGCACTGCGTGATCAATCGCAGCATCAGGTTCCGGTTGAACTGCGGCTGTCGTCGGAATGCAAGAAGGTACTGGGCTGAATTGTTGCTGAAACTGTTGTCGGATCCCGGGCACTAAGGCCAAAAGTTGGCCTAGAGGCAGAGTGATGGATGCCTTGGACAAAATTTCCCAGGCCTATTGAGCTTGACTGTCTTGTTCTTTTGGACTTGAAGTTTCTACTGACGCAGAAGTGTCTGCTGTTGTCTCTACTGATGATGATGGCCCTACTGATGCATCCTTTTGTGTTGTTTCGTCCTTTGACGAAGAAGCCTGAGTCACCGGAATAGGTTCTGGGAACACTGGTGGTTCTGTTGTGGTCCAGTGACTAGCTTTGTTATACATCCTTCGTTGCTCTTGTATCCCTGGTTCAAAGATTTCTGCTGCCGGCTGAAGTTGTTTACCGGAACGGGTCTGGACTGTAGCAGTCTGTGTCTCGATCGGTGTAATTTTTACCATGTTGGCCATTGGATTTTGGCGTTCCTTCTTTCTTTGATCATACTCCATTGCGTCTTTACAAAACCTTCTAATGTGGCCGAATTCGCCACAGAAATGACAGCGTGGAGGTGGTAACTCAGGGTTTTCCGGTGGTGGTCCATTCTGCCATCGGTTGGCATTATAAGTGTTGTTTCTCTGTCCTCGGTAGTTCCGATATCCTTGTTGTTGATTGTTTCTCAGTTGCGGAGGCACATAGTGATTTACTGGTTGGCCATGTTCTTGGATGACTGCATTGACGGTTGCTGTCCCTTGTATTCTAGCGTTGTAGACACAGTTTCCGGTGGTGTGCTCGGTAATGTTGCAGATAGCGCAAAACACTTGGTTCAGTGCACAGTTGGCACTTGTATGCCCCGAATTTTTGCATGTGGTGCAGTATACTTGCCTGGTGATATCTTCAGCCATATTTTTGTTTGTTTTTAACCATTCCAAGTCTTCTGAAAATCCACCAACCTTGGATTCTAGCTGTAGAGCCATTGCAATGACGGCATCCAAGGTCATAGCTCCGACACATCTTATGATCATGATCTGCTTCAGTTGTGGGGTTAATCCATTGATAAACCATTGAGAGATGACATCATCAGGTAGATTAGCGTGAGCCTGTGGTATCTGCCGTAAATGTGTTCTAAAGAGGGTAGCGTACTCCTGGACGGTCTGATTTACCTTCTGTCTGTTGTTCTGTAGATACTCAAAGATTTCAGCAGGATTCTTCTTTAGTCTGAATCGCTGTAAAAAGGCGTCTCGTACTGCATCGTAAGTACCGAAATGATTGATATCATATTCCGTGAGCCATCTCGCCGCTTCATTGATCAGTGTAGATTGAAAAACAATGGCCTTATACGCCTGATCTGGTGGATGGTTAAGAACTGCATAACTTATCTCGAACGTTCGTACGTGGGCGTCTGGGTCGTCCCCTGCCATAGTAGTTGAGCAGTAGTCCGAGATAACAGTCCAATACTTTTAGTAACTTAACAAGATCATAACACGCAATTCTTCTTGTCAGTTCACAGACTTACCGTGTATCTACCTTCAACCCGTAATATCTACTGTCCGCAAGACGTGTCGCAACATTATTACCATTCTACGCGTACTTAGACATTACCGGCACTACCTTTGAACACAGACTATAATACCGACTCAGTCACTTACAGAGAATCATAGCAACTCATGTCCATTCTTCACGCTTACCTATTCCACCGAAGAAATAGCAAATAGACAACACACTAACACCTTACGCATAATCAAAGATATCTTAACTCGTTATCGAACAGAATCCCAAAATCGCAGTACCGACTCGTAACACCGCAGTGTATCACGCATACGCAGTCAAAACGATTACACAGATAAGGCGCGCAGAACAGGACAGAGCCAAGATACTCTACTCGTTAACACCTACCTACACACAGTAGAAGAGTTAATTCCCAAATCAGGGCTCTCACAATACACCCGCAATTCCCAAAAACGGGGAGCTCCCTCTCTCTCTCTCTGCCGTTCTTTTCATTGCTTTAAATAGAATTTTATTACAAGGCTTGCGCGAATCTTTCTTTACCGCGTACTTCCAGAAGGGTTCTTTCTACATTAAAAACCTCTGTCTAAGTACAATTGTCCTTTGTTCGGCGGCCGTCTAACACAAGGAAACCAAGTATATGGTCGGAGTTTACAACATTCAAAAAGAAGCCAAGTCAAAGTATTAGTGATTATGTCACTAAGATGAAGGATCTAGCAGATAGTCTTGGATCCATAGATGAAGATGTTGAGGATCACAGATTGATTGCTCAACTAGTTGCAGGTTTGAGAGGAGATGAAAGGTGGAATCCTTCTATCTTATCAACAGAACTTTCTTTGAATCATTATGTCCCAGATTTGAACTAGTTGCTTGGTTTGATGCTCACATATGAGCAAGACTTAAAGGGAGATGGAGATAAAGGACAAAGTTCTGCAATGTACATGAAGAATAAGAAGAAAGGAGATAAAGGTAAAGCAAAGGATGAAGAAGAGTCAACTTCTCAAGTTTATTCTGCAAGAGGTAAAGGCATTGGTAGAGGAAGACCAAGAGGTTTTGAAAGAGGTAGAGGTAATCAGAATAACAACAAGAAGGCTTGCTGGATCTGCGGATCGAGTAATAATTTGGCTCATGGCTGTTGGCATAATCAACAAGGATCAAACCAGAATCAAAACAACAATAGCATAGGCCAAGGTGGAAGATATCAAAGTAATTTTCAAAGAGGTAGACAAAGTCAAAGAGGAGGCTATGGTAGAGGTGGAGGAAGAAGTTGGGGATAGAATCAATCCTACAACACCACCTACTACAACTATGAAAATGACACATAGAATGAAAGTCATACATCATTGATGATGAATTCAATTAGCACATCAGATAAAGAAGATCTAAAGGTATTTTACATTGACTCTAGATGTTCTAATCATTTGTCAGGAAACATAGAATTGATGTCAGAATTGGAAAAAGGCATTTCTAGTCATAGTGTTCAAACACGTGATAATACCAGACATAATGTACATTCAGTTGGTAAAGTGAAATGCAAGAGTGGAGCATATTTTCTAACCAATGTTTTGTATGTTCCTACAATACCTAAAAACTTGATTAGTGTGGGATAGATAGTTGAAAAAGGTTTTCAAGTCACGTTTACAAATGAAGGAGTATTTGTTGAAGATCCAGAGAATGGATATAATCAAATTGTCTCTGGTAAGAAAGAAGGTAGACTCTTTACTTTAAGAGTGCAAGGGAACATTGGTCAAGCTTTGCTTACACATGGTGAAGGAGTGATTATAGAACTTGATCTCTGGCATAAGAGATTAGGTCACTTCAATTGAAGAGGAATTAAAGCTATGGTTGCTAATCAGT
>CM035414.1:78366151-78428651 GCA_020310875.1 Ceratopteris richardii
GGCAAGGATGTCAACCATAAGGACAGTGATTGCTATAGCAGCATCAAAAGGATGGAAGGTAAGTCAGTTGGATATCAAGAATGCATTTCTGAATGGATATATAGCAGATGAAGTCTATATGGAACAACCTGAAGGGTTTGTAAGTTCCAGATACCCAAATTTTGTTTGCAGATCAAGAAAAGCACTTTATGGACTGAAGCACGCTCCAAGAGCTTGGAATTACAGACTTGTGAAATATCTCAATGAACTTGGATACCAAAGTTCGAAGGCAGATGCAAGTCTACTTATCAAGAGAACAGAAGAAGGTATGATCTACATTTGTATTTATGTAGACGACATTATAATCATAGGTACCTCAGATGAAGGAATTAAAGAAGTAAAGAGATTACTTGGAAAGGAGTTTCAGATCAGTGATCTAGGAAAGTTATCATACTTTCTTGGAATGGAAATCACATACACAAATCATGGTGTATATGTTTCACAAGAAAGGTATCTCCTAAACTTAATTAAGAAGTTAAATATGGAGAACTGCAGAGAAGCCTCAACACCGCTTGAAGTAAATCATAAACTCAGTAAATATGATGGAGCAAAGTTTAAAGATATGAGGAAGTATCGGTGGTTAGTGGGAAGTCTAATTTATGCTACACTAACAAGACCGGATCTTAGTTATGCAGTGGGAGTTCTCGCACAGTTCATGAATTGTCCGAAAGATCAGCATTGGATTGCAGGACAAAGAGTTCTTAGATATATCAAAAGAACTATAAAGGAAGGATTATATTATCCTTTTAGGTCAGATATAAAGTTGAGAGCATTCAGTGACTCGGACTGGGCAGGAAGTCAAGATGACAGAAGATCAACACATGGGTATATGATATACCTAGGAGATAAGCTAGTGAACTCGTGTTCGAAGAAACAACACACAGTGGCTTTATCGTTAACAGAAGCAAAATAAAAAGGACTTGTAGAAGCATCTAAAGAAGTGATATGGATGCAGACCTTGCTCAAAAGCATGGGTATTGATCAAGGTATGGCTATCATACATGGAGATAATATGAGCTCGTTGTATCTTGCAGCAAATCGAGTATTTCATGCAAGAACAAAGCACATAGAGATTTAGTATCATTTCCTAAGGGAAAAGGTAATGGAGAAGGAGATAGAAATAGTATACACTCCAACAAAAGATCAGATTGCAGATATTTTGACAAAGAGCTTGGATGGAACAAAGACAAGAAGATTCAAAGAAATGGTAGGTATAAAAGAAAGAAAAATAAATGAAAGACAGGAAGAGTCAAATTAGTGATTGAGGGAGAGCTGTTGAAGAATCACTCATAAATTTGACATACAGATAGGAAAAGAAAGATAAAGAGAAGTAGAATCAAAGTATTCAAAGAATCAAAACCTTAGTGAAGGGACAAATTCACGACCGTAATGTATAGCGTAGAAACTTCCAGAATTAGAGTTTGTTAGAGTTTGTTACACCGGATCAAACTGTATATAAAGAGAGACGAGAACAGGAAAAAGTAGTGCGAGCAAGAGAGAGCAAGAAAGTGCATGAGTAGAGCGCGTCGTTTGAATAGAGCGCATATAGAGATCAAGAATAGGTTTAGAAGACGCCACAGATCGCGTATGTAAAGATGAATAACAGAAACGTGAAATGTTAGGTATTCATCTAAGAGAGATGGTAAGAAGAAACTACTCAATGTAAACGAGTTTCTATAGCTTGAGCAAGAAGAGGCCAAGCTAGTTTGTACACATCTTCTCTAATAGAAAACACATGTTCATGTGGAAGCTTGGGCGCATTCTTCGTATGTGAAGAAATCTGAGTATTTTCATTTTATGGTATAAAGTCAGTTAACAGTTACAGTTTGTCAGTAAACATGTTTTTCGGTACTTTCTCTGTAAACGTATTTTTTGGTCAGTTACAATTTTCTCAAAAAACGTGTTTTCTGGTAGAACAACGAAGTATATCTCGTAGAATAAATTAAAGTTTTGTATGAGAGATAGCTTATCTTGTAGCTAGACATCTCTACTATCAGTTCATCAAAGATTTCGGTGAAATGAATATGTACACACAATACAAAGCTTGACCGGAAAGAGGCAGTCTGAACTGGTGAAGTTTTCCTTAAACTTCAGAAAGAGTCCATTCAGTAAAGGAAGTTCACGCATCACTTCCTTACTTCTTGTATATTCACTTGAAGTGATTACAAATAGAATCGCAGTTGATTCCGGTAAGATTCCGGTATAATTACGGTGATAGTCCGGTGATAGTCTAGTGATAGTCCGGTGAAGCTCTAGTTGAATTTCAGTGAATTCCAAACACAGTCTTATATGTTTGAGTGACAGAAACTTTTCTAGACTATTGCTGATTATAGAGGTGTTCTAATATCACTCTAGCTTAGCCCACCTTCCCAGGTGCGACGAATTCCGCAGGCTTGACAAGGTTCCGGCCTTTGTCGCGTCATCATCAACAAGTGGTATCAGAGCTGGTTAACCACACAAGTGGTATCAGAGCTGGTTAACCACACAAGTGGTTTCAGAGCAAGATAGATTGTGAAGAGCAGAAAGATCCTCAAAAGGGCAACCGGAAGTAAAGACCCAAGAGAATTCGAAGAACTTTCAAAAGGAAAGGTGAATGCTGAAGAGATCAATAGCAAACGGTATCAAGAAGTATTCCAAAGTCATTTCCAAGGTAAAGGTTTACAAAAGGTAAAACCTTTTAAACGTCACACTCACCGAAAGTAACAGAAACAAGAAGATCATGGCAGATCATGTCCAATCTGATAAATTGGACAGAGATAATTATCCCGCATGGGTAATGTGCATGGAAGCTTTACTTATGAGTAAGGACTTAATGATGTATGTGACTGGAGAAGAAAAGAAGCCGACCTTTGAAGACATTAGACAACCAAAGGAAGAAGAATTAGAAGCCTTGAAGTTGTGGCAGAAGAAAGATGCAACGGCAAGAGCTTACATTTATAATACCATTATAGATCATCTACTACCGCATATTAGAGGTCTGGAGAAAGCGGAAGACATATGGAGTGCGTTGGAAGATCATTTCCAAAATACTACGAAAGCTAGGAAGGCTAGCTTATGGTCCGAATTCACAACACTCAAAAAGAAGTCTAATCAAAGCATTAGTGACTATGTTACTAAGATGAAGGATCTAGCAGATAGTCTTGGATCCATAAATGAAGATATCGAAGATCACAGATTGATAGCATAAGTGCTCACAGGTTTGAGAGGAGATGAAAGGTGGAAACCTTTTGTACTCTCAATTGAATGGTCTTTAAATCATTTTGTACTAGATTTAAATCAGTTGCTTGGTTTGATGCTCACATATGAGCAAGACCTAAAAGGAGATGGAGACAAAGGACAAAGTTCTGCAATGTACATGAAGAATAAGAAGAAAGAAAAAGGTAAGACAAAAGATGAAGAAGAGTCGAGTTCTCAGGCTTATTATGCAAGACGTAAAGGCACCGGCAGAGGAAGAGCAAGAGGTTTTGGAAGAGGAAGAGGTAGTCAAAATATCAACAAGAAGGCTTGCTGGATTTGTGGACTAAGTAATCATTTGGCTCATGATTGTTGGCACAATCAACAAGGATCAAATCAGAATCAGAATAACAATAGCAGAGGCAGAAGCGGAAGATATAAGAGTAATTTTGAAAGAGGTAGACAGAATCAAAGAGGAGGCTATGGTAGAGGTGGAGCAAGAAGTTGGGGACAGAATCAATCCTACAACACCACCTACAACAACTACGCAAATGACACACAGAATGGAAGTCATACATCATTGATGATGAACTCAATCGGCACATTAGATAACGAAGATCTAAAGGTATTTTACATTGATTTTGGATGTTCTAATCATTTGTCAGGAAATATAGAATTGATGTCAGAACTGGAAAAAGGTAGTTCCAGTCATACCGTTCAAACAGGTGACAATACGAGACATAGTGTACATTCAATTGGAAAAGTGAAATGTAAGAGTGGAGCAGATTTGCTAACCAATGTTTTGTATGTTCCGACAATACCTAAAAATTTGATTAGTGTGGGACAGATAGTTGAGAAAGGCTTTCAAGTCAGATTTACAAATGAAGGAGTATTTGTAGAAGATCCCAAGAATGGATATCATCAGATCGTCTCTGGTAAGAAAGAAGGTAGACTCTTTACTTTAAGAGTACAAGGGAACATTGGCCAAGCGTTGCTCACACATGGTGAAAAGGTGATTACAGAACTTGATCTCTGGCATAAGAGATTAGGTCATTTCAATGAAAGAGGAATAAACGCTATGATTTCAAATCAGTTAGTACTGGGATTACCGAATGTACAGAACCAACATATGATTCATAAGTGCGAAGCATGTCAGATGGGAAAAGCCCACAGGTTACCTTTTCAGAAGAAAGGATTCAAACATGATGGAGTACTTGAACTCATTCATACCGACGTATGGGGTCCAACAAAAGAAGGATCAATCAGTGGCTCAAGGTATTATGTTTTATTCATTGATGATGCTACAAGATGGATAATGTTATATGCTTTGAAGGAAAGATCAGAAGTATTTGAAACCTTCAAGCATTTTCATGCATATGCTGAAAGACTCAGAGGTCGAAAACTCAAAAGAGTGAGGTCTGATAGAGGGGGAGAATACTTCTTCCGAGAGTTCAATAATTATCTTTGGAATGCAGGTATTAAGAGAGAAATAACCTGCAGGTATACACCACAACAAAATGGTGTAGCAGAAAGAAGGAACCGAACTCTAATTGAGTTTGCACGAGATATGCTCAAAGAAAAAGATTGTCCAAATTATCTTTGGGCTGAAGCTGTAAATACAACTACATACTTGGTAAATAGATTACCGTGTACAGCTTTAGATGGAATGACCCCTTATGAAGCTTGGTAGGGAAAGAAACCAACACTTGATCATTGTAAAGTGTTTGGATCAGTAGCTCATGCTTATGTACCATCACAACTCAGACATAAGCTTGAACCAAAAGCAGAGAAATATGTGTTAGTCGGATATGATGAAAAGCAGATGGGTTACAGATTATGGAGTCCTCTAACAAAATAGTTTACTGTTTCCAGAGATGTTACATTTGATGAACAAAAAAGCTGGTATGCAGATCAAAGTCATACAACGGAAGAATTTGAAGAAGAGGTAAGAAGAAAAGAAAAAGGGAAATCAATTGTGCAGGTGAATAGAGATGAAGAATATATGCAAGCAAGTACGTCCAGAAATGGATTAACAAGAAGGCATGAAGAAATTCCTATACTTGATGAAGAAGTGTATTCAGACACTTATGAAGAATGTGAACCAAGAAGGTCAAGCAGGACTAGAAGACAACCAGAAAGGTATTCTTATGATACTTCGTACATAACTCAGAAAAAATATGCATATATGGTCAAAGATGATGAAGAACCTCAGAACTATGATGAAGCTAAAGGCAAGAAGCACTAGGAAGAAGCAATGGAAGAAGAGTTCAGCACACTGGAGGAGAACAGGACATGGGAGCTTGTTCCTAAACCAAATGGTAAGAAAGTAATTGGAAATAAATGGGTTTTCAAAGTTAAGAAACTCGCAGATGGAAGGATAGCCAGATACAAAGCTAGACTGGTTGTCAAGGGCTATGCTCAGACGCATGGTATAGATTATGATGAGACGTTTAGTCCGGTGGCAAGGATGTCAACCATAAGGACAGTGATTGCTATAGTAGCATCAAAAGGATGGAAGCTAAGTCAGCTGGATATCAAGAATGCATTTCTGAATGGATATATAGCAGATGAAGTCTATATGGAACAACCTGAAGGGTTTGTAAGTTCCAGATACCCAAATTTTGTTTGCAGATTAAGAAAAGCACTTTATGGACTGAAGCAAGCTCCAAGAGCTTGGAATTACAGACTTGTGAAATATCTCAATGAACTTGGATACCAAAGTTCGAAGGCAGATGCAAGTCTACTTATCAAGAGAATAGAAGAAGGTATGATCTACATTTGTATTTATGTAGATGACATTATAATCACAGGTACCTCAGATGAAGGAATTAAAGAAGTAAATAGATTACTTGAAAAGGAGTTTCAGATCAGTGATCTAGGAAAGTTATCATACTTTCTTGGAATGGAAATCACATACAAAAATCATGGTGTATATGTTTCGCAAGAAAGGTATCTCCTAAACTTACTGAAGAAGTGTAATATGGAGAACTGCAGAGAAGCCTCAACACTGCTTGAAGTAAATCATAAACTCAGTAAATATGATGGAGCAGAGTTTAAAGATATGAGGAAGTATCGGTCGTTAGTGGGAAGTCTAATTTATGCTACACTAACAAGACCGGATCTTAGTTATGCAGTGGGAGTTCTCTCATAGTTCATGCATTGTTTGAAGATCAACATTGGATTGCAGGATAGAGAGTTCTTAGATATATCAAAAGAACTATAAAGGAAGGATTATATTATCCTTTTACGTCAGATATAAATTTGAGAGCATTCAGTGACTCGGACTGGGCAGGAAGTCAAGATGACAGAAGATCAACACATGTGTATATGATATACCTAGGAGATAAGCTAGTGAACTGGTGTTCGAAGAAACAACACACAGTGGCTTTATTGTCAACAGAAGTAGAATATAAAGGACTTGTAGAAGCAGCTAAAGAAGTGATATGGATGCAGACCTTTTTCAAAAGCATGGGTATTGAGTGTATTGAAATCAGGTACATGCATGTCCATGTACAAATCCATAGCTGTGGTGAATGCTTCCCACTTGTCATCTGCCTTCAAGCCATTGATGACTTGCCTTACAATTTGCTCTTCATCTATTACCTCTCCAATGCTTTCCAACTGATCTGCTATGTCCTTGACCTTTGTGACAAAATCAGTCATATTTTGTTTGGGAGCCTTCTTAAGAGTTGTGAAATCCAGCGATAGTTGATGCTTCCTAGCTTTAGTACTTGAAGAGAAGAAGGCTTCAAGTGCATCCCACACTTCCTAAGATGTCTTACAACTTCTAATGTGAGGCAAAAAAAAATCTGAGATAGAGTTGAGGAGATAAGATCTTGCAAGTGCATCCTTGGAGCACCATGTACTCAATCTTTCTTGCTCTTCTTGTGTTGGTTGACTTTTGTTCCTGAAGCTTGGCATAACTTCATCTCCAACCACATAACCATATAAACTTCTACCTTGGAGATAATCTTCCATCCTTAATGACCAAGCTGAGTATTTACCTCTATCCAATTTGTCAATTGATGAAGGAAATCCATCTGCCATGTTGTCCAACCTTGCTCTGATGCCACTGTGAAGAGATGGATAGGTATGTGCTTGAAGATGAAGAGGTGTTGCAAAATCCTCGATCTACACCAGCCAAATGAGCTCCAGGAGTATGTGGTGGGCCCTTTTAGCTTGTCAATGGATGTATTAGACACCTTATGCACCTTGGAAGATCACTCACAAAAAGATAGATCAAAACAGATAAGTTGGAGTTAGCTCAGAGGTGAAAAACTTGCTACTTTGGTTCATACACCTGTCCAGTGTTTTGCATAATTCTCTGAGCACAGCAGCAATTAACTTAATTCCTCTTGGGGAAATCTAGTTATCTTAAAGAGCTAACTTTCAAGAGTAATTGCATCAAAAATAATGAACCACGCACTGAGAATGATGTTTAGCAAGTGATGACATCATCCCGATTTTCATGGGCTGCTACAGTTTGAGACCAGTGAGCAGAAAAATGAACATACCTCCACATGTAAGAAACCAATGATGAAAATTTGTATGCTTATACTTGACATTATGCTGAATCCAACTAGCTTTAAATCAATGAATGTGGATAAGTACAGACTGCGAAAGAGCTCTCACAAGATGAGTTAAAAAGTCGGGTACCTGACAGAGAAGTGAAAATGATAGACACTGTTGACTTCAACTGAACATAACTAAAGATTGCAATACCCAAATGAAATGAAACTTGATGCGCATATAGTAGACTTATAGAGCTAACTTTAACAAGTTAAATCACTGAAAATGATGCACCAAGCTCAGAGAAGCCATCTCTACAATCTAACTGAGAAAACTGAGAGATATGGCAGTGAGTAGTACACTTCACAAGAACATGGAGATATGAACCCAAATGATAATGAAAATTAAAGTATATTGCTTGTACAATACAATGGACTTACTGATACATATGTGTGCCTTGGAATCACCCCTTGATATGGCATAAAGCTTAGCTCTTGGAGGTCTTCACATAGGTCTCTCTAACCACGACTAAAGCTTCCATCTATTTATAGTTCAGTTTGGGAGGCTAACGTCCCTCAATCACTCTCCAATCAATCAGTGATTGATTTGATTCTCTACCTACCAGAAATCACGAACTCGTGGCTCCTCTTTCCCTTTTTGATCAAGTGGACTCAACCACTTAAGATTCTCTCACTTTTACATTAAGTAAACTCTTCAAAAGTTACAAGAGGTAGTTCACAAGTGAACTTTACATAGTCTTCATTTTAAGGCCTCTTCTATGACTTTGTGGGACTCAAGCCAATACTTAGGCTTGTCATAGACTTGCTCCAACAAGATAGATAGACGGATAGATAGATAAATAGATATATAGAAAGATAGAGAGATAGATAGAAATAAAGAAAGAAAGAAAGAAAGAAAGAAAGAAAGATAGATAGATAGATAGATAGATAGATAGATAGATAGATAGATAGATAGATAGATAGATAGATAGATAGATAGATAGATAGATAGATAGATAGATAGATAGATAGATAGATAGATAGGTAGATAGATAGATAGGTAGATAGATAGATAGATAGATGGATAGATAGATAGATAGATAGATAGATAGATAGATAGATAGATAGATAGATAGATAGAAACATAGATAGATAGAGAGATTCAGAGATAGAGAGATAGAGAGATACAGAGATGATTGCAAGTAGAATCATTTAAAATGATCAATTATGATATGAGAAATAACTTTACCAAATTAGATCTTACTGCCGACTTTTTAAGGAACTAGTAGATGACCAATGAGCACTTTGAAGACCATTTCTCTCAGATGCCAGAACCAAATGCCTTGAAATTTAAAAACATAAAATAGACTTCAAGCTAGTTCCAGCAAGCCAAAGATTGTGTGAAATGGTTGAGTATTCACTAAGATATGACCAGAATATGTTGATTTTTTTGAATAATCATAGCAAAGAAGTAGACAAACATCCTCAATGAGCTATATGTATTATAGAACATGATTGTACAAAGTCATTGGCATTGTAATGATGGTCAATGATGATGAACTTAGTGAGCTATGGTGTGAGATATGCAAGCTCTACAAATGATCAAGGAATGAACTCTATATCAGGCACACTAGTCTGCAAGATTTTACATGGTTTTTTTAAAGTATTTGTTCTAAGTTTGAATTTTGAATTCTGAATTGGCTCCAAGAAAAAAGTAACTCCACTAATTTTGGATTTATTCCCTCAATTTGGCATCGTAGCTAATATTCTTCCTAACTCCACCAGATATAAGCTTTTAAAAGATTCTCCAAGGTATTAACCTTTTACAATGGTAGATGAACAAGTAGTTACAAGCTATAGGTCACATGAATCATTAAGTGCTAGTTCCACACATTGTCTTCCATGCTAAGCAAAATGTGTAGGCTTGATCATTTGCACCAACACGCAGTGAAGTGCATAATGTTCAGATTTGTATAGATTCATATGTAGATGAACACCCATTCTTAATTGCTCCTTTGTAGTCCTATGATCTTATACTTGGTATACCTTTTTATCTTCAATATAATTCATGCATTGATTATCATACACACACAATGTGTTTAAAGTTTAACCATCAAGATATTTCTTTGTCTACAATGCATGACTTCCAACCAATTCCATTAATTAGTCATACTCAAGTCAATCATGCATCTAGGAAAGACTACAATTCATGTATTATTTTTGTAAATAACATAGTTGATTACATACATACACTTCCTGATGCACATAAATCATTTATGGCTTCTTATAAGGAGTGTTTTATGGCTGATTTTCCTTATAAAATACCACATTATAGGGGATCTCTTGACCATATTATAGACTTAATTCATGGTAATTTTCCTCTCCATAAAGCACCTTATAGGCATGGACTTTTATATCAACATGAAATAGCTCATGAAGTTAAGGATCTACTCCACAAATGACTTATAAGGCCTAGTTCTTCTCCCTTTGGAGCACCTGTTCTCATAGTGGAGAAGGAGAACAACACTTATAGCATGTGCATTGACTATAGAGCACTCAGTAAGATCACAATTAGAAACAGATATCCTATTCCTAGGATAGATGATTTGCTAGATAAACTTCATGGAGCACCTATCTTTAGCAAAATTGATCTTAAATTAGGTTATCATCAGATATGAATGACAGAAAATGATATTTATAATACTGCCTTTAGAACACAAACTGGTGACTTTGAATTCAGGTTAATGCCTTTTGGACTCACCAATGCACCTGCTACATTGGCACACATGATGAATAACATTTTGTTGAATACCAAGATTTTGTTCTTGTTTTCTTTGATGATATAGTTGTATATAATAAGAATGATAATGACCATGAAAATCATTTAGTAATTGTCTTTAATTTGTTAAGCAAAAACAAACTTCATGCCAATCCTAAAAGAGTTATTTCTTCCAAAACGAATTGGAGTATTTAGGCCATATTGTTTCTATTCAAGGTGTTCATGTAGATCCAAAGAAAATTAAAGTAATTTAAGAATGACATGTACCTCAATCTGTGAATGATGTATGCTCTTTTCTAGGGTTGGTTAGTTTTTATCAAAAGTTAAAAAAAAGGTTTTTCTTACTTAGACTTCCACTCACATTATTATTGAAGAAAAAGTTAAAATTTGCATGGGGATTAGCACAACAACAATCTTTTGAAAACCTCAAACATGCACTTTCACATGTGCCTGTTTTGCAATTACCAATTTTTGCACAACCTTTTCATGTAGCTATAGATGCTAATGGTTTAGGTATAGGTGTTGTATTAATGCAAAATGATCATCCCATTGCATTTGAAAGTTGTAAAGTGAAACCTTTTGAAACGAATTACAATACATATGATAAGGAGCTTTTAGCTATTGTGCATGCTTTAAAAATTTTGAAACATTATGTTATGGGTTCAAAAGTTATAATGAAAGCATACCAACGGGATATTAAACATGTATTAAATCAACCATTGATTTTTGATAGACACGTTAAATGCGCTTCATTCATACAAAATGTTCAACCTATGATTCAATATCAACCTAGAAAAGCTAATGTTTTAGTTGATGCCCTCACACGTTTTCCATCCCCACAAACAAATAGTGTTTTAATCATTAACCTTTCTGTTGTTTATATTCATTCATTTCATGACATGATTCCTATTTATGCATCTGAGTTTTATTTTTCTCAAACATCGAATGCTTAATAATTCCACAGCATTTAGTGAGGATCACTACACGTTTCATAATGGATTCATGTATTTTGAACACAAGTTATGAATCACACAAGTTTTTAAAGATTTGTTATGAAGAGATGCATGAACACCATATATGGGCCATAGGGGCATAGAAAGTACTATCTCTACATGTAAAGAATTTTTCTTTTGGAAAAATATGGAAAAGGTTATGGCATAATATGTCTCCCATTGCATTGTGTGCCAAAATGTGAAAGGACATCATGGTAAAGCATTTGGATTATTAATGTCACTTCTGTACCTAATGGACCATGGGAACAAATTTCTATGGATTGTATTATTGCTCTTGCTACAACTTCATCTCATAATGATATGATTTGGACAATTGTTGATAGGTTTAGTAAGCAAGATTCTTTATGCACCTCAAGATACTAAGTTATTTATTAAATGTATTTTTCCACATCATGGTTTTCCAAAAGTCATTCTTTCAGATCAAGATGTTGGTTTTTTTAATTACTTTTGGGTTGTATTATTTGAAAATTTATGTTTAAAAATAGACTTTAACTTTGCATTTCATCCTGAAAGTAATGGGCAAAGTGGTACAAATAGTATTATTTTAGATTTATTACATTGTTATTCTTTAGATAATGCAAGTAATTGGGATGAAAAACTTCCTTTACTACAATTTGTATATAATAACTCAATCCATACCACTACTAGACATGCACCATATGAAATTGTGTATGGTAAAAAGCTTCCCACTCCCATGGATATCAAATAGATATACCTATGGCTGATTCTTTTGCCAAAGATCATATCTACACTTCATGAGGTTCATGACCACGTTACAAAGAGTCAAGAATGTTTCATGCATTATGTTAATAAGAAATGAGTAGTTAAACAAATTTAATGAAAATGACTTTGTATGGTTATGAATAATTAAAGGACATTTGAAGAATATTTCAGAACATCTTAAGGTGAAACTTGCACCACGTTATTATGGACCTTTCCATATAATTGAAAAATGTAATGAGAATGCATTTAGATTAGACATACCTTCTCATTGGAATATACATAATTTTTTTCATATTAGTTTATTAGTATCTTTTAAAGGAGCTTTACCACTCACTCCTATTTTAGATTATCCTCCTTTGCTAGAAGAAGATGTTGAAATTTTGGTTCCAGAGAAAATATTTGATTAGGATGTTACTACTGGTAAGCAATATCATAGATATTTAGTGGAATATAAAAACTAGTCACTTGAAATGGATTCATATGACATCACGAACTCCACATTATGATCATTTGATTTCTACATATCATTCATAGTCACATTAAATTCTAGTTTTTCAATTCCATGCATCTATTTTTAGATGGAACATGCTTATGATTGTTCAGTGATGGGACATGTGACTAGCCATCCATGTCTATTTTATTCTTATCAACTTAGTTTAGTTGCTTCTCAACTTGCAATCATGTTATACTTTATGGAATAATGGAATGTTATATGGATTTTAATGTCTTGAGGTTTTAAATGTGATTTGTGTTTTGATATCGAAGGTGAAGACTCATGAGGGTGTGAACGTGTGTGGACTTATTCAGATATTTTTGAAGCTATTTAGAAGGATATTTAGAAGATAGTATTTTAGTGTTTTGTGGTAAAAATAATAGATCTCTTTAGAAAGCGGTATTTTTTGTAAAAAAAGTAGATTTCTTGAAAAGCAATGATTTTGTAACTAAAGTAGATTTTCATAAATGCACGCTTTTTGAAGTGTCACCCTCATGTATCTTCTATTCCGGACGTAATGAAAAATACCTATAAATAAACATGCTCTCATAGACTCATCCATCAGAGTATGTGGGGGGAGATGTTACCCAATCTTTTGTCAATTCTCTTGTCTCTTTTCTATTTTGGAAGCATCAAAGGGCTGGTACAAAGCAGGATTCGGTAGTACCTACTCAATGTCTTGGAGTTTCCATCCATCATTCCCAACAGTGGTATCAGAGCAAACTAAGGTAAAATGGGAGATGGTTTTCCTTCATTTATTGATAAATTGGCCAGGAACAACTCTCAGGCATGGTCTCTAAGGATGAAGACATATCTACAAGGAAGGAGTCTCTATGGATACATCTCAGGAGATGAGGAATCGCCCTCATTCAAAACAAGAGGATTGCCAACAAAGGAAGAACATGAAAAACTCAACACATGGTGTGCTAAGGATGCATTAGCAAGGTCTTATTTATTCAAATCCATCTCTGATTTTCTTTTGCCACATATTAGAAATTGTAAGACATCCCAAGGGACTTGGGAAACCTTGTCATCTTATTTCTCTTCCAACACAAGGGATAGAAAAAATCAGTTGTGGATTGAATTCACCACATTAAGGAAGCAACCTAAGCAAGTTGTTTCAGAATTTGTGACCAAGATTAAAGATGTAGCAGATCAGTTAGCAATCATAGGAGAAGAGATTGAAGAAGAGCAGATTGTAAGGCAAGTGATCAATGGGATCAAAGTTGATGACAAATGGGAAAGCTTCACCACTGCCATGGATCTCTACATGGACATGCAGATTCCAGACCTTACCACTCTCATGGGACAATCATTCACTCATGAAGCCAAGCTCAACAAGAATGGAGATACAACCAAAGGTAATAGCTCTTCTGCCCTATACAGTGATAAAGGTAAAGCTAAAGATAAAGGCAAGAACAAGAAAGAAGAAGATGAAGGCACTACCTCCCAAGCCAACTATGCAGGGAGAGGTAGATCATCAAGAGGAAGCGGTAGAGGAGGTAAGCAAGGTAGGGGGAGATCCTATAACGCCTCACCATGCAACATTTGTGGTTTACCAAATCATACTACAGATGAGTGTTTCAGGAATTACAAGAATCAGAGAGGAAGAGGATACCAAAGAGGTGGATACTCACAGTCAAGAGGGAGATTCAACCATCACCAAGGCTACAACAACAACTACAACAACATTACAACAACAACTATAATGGCAACTACTAAGGAGGATTCAAATCCAAAAAGGACTACAACAACTATACAAAAGAGCAAGATGACTCTCTTCTGATCATGAACATGACTTCAAAACCAGGTACAAATGATGACCACCTATTCTACATTGACTCAGGATGCTAAATCATGTGGCTAGCAATGTAGCGCTACTCTCTGATCTTGAAGAACCAAAAGGTAAGCATCAAGTACAAACAGGTGATGACACCAAGCACTCAGTAGTTAAAATTGGAAATGTTAAAACTTGTGATTGAAATCAAAACTTGTTGAGCAGGGTACTCTATGTACCAACCATTACCAAAAATTTGATGAGTGTTGGACAGATTGTGGAGAAAGGTTTGCAGGTTAGATTCAACCAATTTGGAGCATTTATGGAGGATCTTAAGTAGGGGTTCAAGAGAATTGCTAAAGGAGAAAAATCAGGTAGACTTTTTACTTTTGAGTTAGAAGACACAAAGAACATTGCAGTATACAGTTATAAAGATCAAACACTTTCAGAACTTGAGATTTGGCACAAAAGATTAGGGCATGTAGGAGAAATAACCTTGAAGCAGATATGCAGGGATCAATGTGTTATTGGAATACCCAATGTTTCCAAACAACACATGATATATAAATGTAGTGCTTGTCAATTTGGGAAGTCTCACAGGTTACCCTTCTCAAGGAAAGGCTACATGCATGAGGACTACCTAGAACTTGTCCACATAGATGTATGGGGACCACGAAAAGATCCCTCACTCTCAGGATCAAGGTACTATGTATCTTTTATTGATGATTATAGCAAGTGGACTGTATTGTACTTCATGAAGCACAAGGATGAAGTGTTTAATTGCTTTAAAAAATATCTTGCACTTTGTTGAGAATCAGAC
The DNA here is from genome assembly GCA_020310875.1 of Ceratopteris richardii. Taxonomy (NCBI): domain Eukaryota; kingdom Viridiplantae; phylum Streptophyta; class Polypodiopsida; order Polypodiales; family Pteridaceae; genus Ceratopteris; species Ceratopteris richardii. The sequence continues at coordinate 78,381,478 of CM035414.1, forward strand.
AGGAAGGAATTTGAAGAGACTAAGGTCAGATGGAGGAGGTGAGTACTTCTCCAATGATTTTGAAGACTTCTTGCAGGACAGAGGCATTAAGAGAGAAACCACCACAAGGTATACTCCTGAACAGAATGGGGTAGCTGAGAGAAGAAATAGGTTGATTGTTGAAACAGCTAGGTCAATGTTGAATGAGAAAAAGTTACCTAACTATCTATGGGCAGAGAGTGTTTCTACTGTCACTTACCTCATAAACAGGTTACCATCTAAGTCCCTTGATGGGATGGCACCCTATGAAGCATGGCATGGTAAGAGACCATCACTAGACCATTGCACGATATTTGGATGTGTAGCATATGTACACATTCCTTCTTAGATAAGAGGTAAGCTAGACCTTAAGGCTGAGAAGTGCATCTTTATTGGATATGATCGAAATAAAAAAGGGTGCAGGTTCTACAACCCTTCCAATAAGGGATTTATGGTTAGTAGAGATGTCTTCGATGAAAATGATTCTTGGTATGAGAATGAATGCAGGAAATTTAAACTACCTTATACCTATGTGTTTATGTTGATGACATCATACTTACAGGTTGGAATCAGACAAATCAAGAACTAGATGATGGAGTTCAAGATCAATGATCTTGGTCTACTAAAGTATTTTCTTGGACTTGAGTTAGTATGTACTAACTTTGGAATATACATTACTCAGAAAAAGTACATATAGGATATGTTGAAGAAGTTTCATTTGCAGGATGCCAAAGTTGCAAGTACTCCAATGGAGGTAAACCTAAAACTAAGTGCCCATGAAGGTGATGAAATTAATGACATTACAGGTTATCAAAGCATGGTGGGTAGCTTGAACTATGCTTCCTTAACAAGGATAGATATTGCATATGGAGTTAGTGTGCTAAGTCAATTTATGCATAAGCCAAGGGTACCTCACCTAGAAGTTGCTAAGAGAATATTAAAGTATCTCAAGGGTACACAACATCATGGTTTGTATTTCCCTTACACTTCAGACATTGATATCAAGATCTATTCAGATGCAGATTGGGCAGGATGCAAGGATGATAGGAGGAGCACTTCTGGATACATTTCATTTGCAGGTGATAAGCCAATATCATGGTCTTCAAAGAAGCAACCTACTGTTGCTTTATCTTCTACAGAGGCAGAGCATAGAGGATTGGCAAATGCCACTCAAGAAGCCATATGGATCAAGCTATTGTATACAGAATTGGGTTTATATACTAGGTCACCAATAATCTTTGGAGATAACACAAGCTCACTTCACCTTGCAGCTAATCATATCTATCATGCTAGGACCAAACATATAGAGGTCCATTACCATTGTGTGAGAGAGAAGTTACTCAGCAAGGACATTCAACTAACCTATGTATCAAACAACATGCAGTGTGCAGATTTGCTGACTAAAGCTTTGGATTGTTGGAAGCAGCCAGAGGCACAGACGACGTGGAAGCATGTAACAATGGAGCAGGGAGCCAGTCAAATCTTTTTTCAAAGAATTATGTTCTAAAAATACTTTTCAAAAACCTCCAACAGTGATTTTTATCACTATTGTAACATATGTAACATAGAAAACCCCATTTTGTAATCCATAGCTCCAATTTGTGCAAGCCGAGGAGTCCTCGAGCTTGAGGAGCTTAGGTAGAACAAGCGTATCAATTTTCGTTATATTTAGACATCGTTTACCCTTCCAAATAGCACCTAGGACCTAATTTTTAACTATGCCGGTCACTAGATGTGAAACCGGTCAAAACTAGTCTAGAAACTATAAAAAGAGCTAGAGAGCTCATTTTTGAGGTTAGCTTGTTTGAGGTTAGAGTTCTTTTGAGCTTGTAATAGTGTTCTTGAGTAATAGAGCTAATTTCCCACCCTCCATTGTGTCTTGCTTGTCTCTTTGTAGTGTGTGTATGTGTGTGTGCATTTCTATGCTTCTCACCTTCACTCTCACTTCATCTCACATTCACGATCTTCATATCACTCCTATCTCTTCCGCGGATTGACAATTAAGGAGGTGAGGCTTCTTAACGTGGTACTTTCCATTGTGCTAGAGCAACACCAAATTTGGCGCCGTTGCCGGGGATCGAGTTTAGGACGAATGTGTGATGGTAAGAGTATAGCAAGAAGTGGCGTTGGAAGGTAAAAATTTCAGTTTTTGTTGTTGTTTTACTTAGTTTTTAGTGTTTTTCACCTCCCCCACACTCCATCTTCATCACCGCATCATCATCTTCATCTCCAAAAAAATCAGAAAATTCACCATATCCACCCATTCTCCTCATTTCCCCTCATTTGTGCATGCGAGAGAGTGAGAGAGAGCTTTTGTGCTTGTGTGTGCTTTGGCTTTCTTGAGTTTTCTTGTAGGTACAGAGCTCCAGTGCATCAGGAAAGCTTGGAAAAGGTAAAATTTTCAGTTTCTGTCAGAAATTTCCAACTGTGTCAGACCATCGCGATGGTCTGCAAAGTTCGGAATCTGAAGAAGGCGACCACACCAGCGTGAAGAGCACACCTGCGTGTATAGGAATCCATAGCTGCATCTCAAAAAATTGCATTTTGGTGGACCATCGCGACGGTCTCAGACCATCGCGATTGTGTCACACCATCGCGATTGGCTCACGCCATCGCGACGGCTCCGCCGGACCATCGCGACGGCTCGACCGGACCATCGCGACGGTTCGCGGACCATCGCGATTGTTCGGTTGACCCCACACCATCGCGATTGGCTCACGCCATCGCGCCGACGGTGCCACGTGGCAGTTGGACCATCGCGACGGCTCGCACCCTTGCACCATCGCGACAACCCAAAATTTTGGACCATCGCGATTGGCTCACGCCATCGCGCCCAGACCATCGCGATTGGCTCAAGCCATCGCATCTGTGACCATCGCGACGGTTCACTTTGGACCATCGCGATTGTTCACGTTGACCGTTGACTGACGCCATCGCGATTGTCCGCCTGATCGAGCCATCGCGACGGTCCACTTTCACGCCATCGCGACGGTTCACACTCACGCCATCGCGATTGTCTCGCGACGGTTCACTTTGGACCATCGCGATTGTCCACTTTCACGCCATCGCGATTGTCCGCCTGATCGAGCCATCGCGACGGTTCACACTCACGTCATCACGATTGTCCACTTTCAGACCATCACGATTGTTCACCCTCACGCCATCGCGACGGTCCCAGACCATCGCGATCATCTCAGACCATCGCGATTGTGCACCCCCATCGCAAATTTTAGGGTTTCATTTTTTGGCCAATTTTGGGGCTATTTTTGGGAAATTTTTGGGTGATTAGTCTCATAGGAGACCCCTTAGCTCATATTTGGAGAAAAACCTGTTTGTCAGTTTTTACCCCCCAGGGCCTGAACGGTCATAACTTTTTCATCCGAAGTCTGTTTTTTGAGCTTAATAGCTCGTTAGAAAGCTCTTGATGAGTACTACGTGATCTCAACTGTTTTTCTCTTAAAGGATACATCTATTTTTAGATAAGCTATTTTGAGGTTGACCTAGTTTGGGATTAGAAAGCCAGGGGGCAAGCATTAAAAAGTTTGGCAAAAAGGAAGGGACTTAAAAGGTGTATATACTCAAGTGCTTGATCATCCAACTATGAATTGTTCTAATATTGAATTTTTCCAGGTCTAGCAAGGGCAATCGAAGGCAACCAAGGCAAGGCAGTGAAGGGCATAAAGCTTGGGAAGCGCGGCTTCTTGGGCATCAGAGCAACCAGAAAAGCTGACTCGAGGTTGGAAGATTACTCAACCCCCTCAGTCAATTCTTAGCTTAGGATAAACGTTAGCATTGTGGATTTAAGACGATAGGAACGCCTCAAGTTCAAGAGGTTAAATTTATCAAGTTCAAGACTAAAATAAAGGTGTGTGACACGAAAACCTAAAGGAAAGAACATAAGTCTGACGGAACGAGAACTCAAAGTACCACGGAAAGTCGAATTCCTGACGCATACATTAAGACAAGAATCTAAAGAAATTTAAAAAGAATCAAGAAAGTAATAACAAAGAATCATTGACGATCTGAGCGTGTACTGAGTGTGCAAGGAAGAAAATTAATGAACCTTAGATCGGGCAAACATATAGGCAAGTCAGACTGGCGAAGCCTTAGGTCATCAGAGGCAAGTGTAAGAACTACTGCTCGATCGTGGGCTCAGCAATTGAATAGTAATTACCCCCATGAGAGCTCAGACACTAGCGAATCAGAAATGGCATTTAGCACAGAAAGACCAGAAGGAGGGTCAAATGTAGCATACTTAGAAAGACCAGAAGGACCCTATAGAACACAACTAGAGTTTCTCCGAACCAACCGCTTAGGTGCTCGCATCTATGAGGATGGTTTGCGAAGGCAAGTGGTGCAAATGCACAACCCCGATCAACCCATTGGATTGGAACGTCCAGTGGTGAAATTCGAGAGAGACGCGTACATAGACAAGGAAGGAACAATGTACATATTAAGTACGCAGCCAAACAATACCAATGAGTTTGGCGTGATTCAACCAAAGACGGAAGCAAAATCTCAAGGAAAAGAACCATTAGAAGAGCCTAGAACACCTAGAGGGAAATCTGTACTGACACGAGTACTAATCCCAGAATGGATCCCTCAGGACAACAGAAGCATAGAGTTGTTTGTAAATAAAGAAACTAATGAAGCCTTTTGGAGATACAAGACAGAACTACTTAGTGAGGTAGGTATCATCACTATATACGAGTTCAAGGACCCGGATACACCTGGAAAGGTTGTATACCTGGATGAGACTTCAAAAAGAGTCTTTGTGCTGCCTGACCGCGCTAAAAACACATACACATGGAGAGGCGAATTGGTATTCCCTCCATCATGGACGAACATGAATACAAGTCAACAAGGGGCAGGAACATCCTCAGCCCATGGAAATCAAAGAGAGGGAAATAAAGAGAGACCGGAAGTAAGCTTTAATCACCCCATAGGGAGAGATAGAACAACCACGAACACTAATAGAGCGGATAGACAAAGAGATCATGGAATACCAGGTGGTAGAGATGATTTTCCTCTACCTAGACCACGCGAACACGCAAGAATATTGAGACCCACACAGTTAGTAAAATCAATGAAGAATTACTTTGATGGGACAGGAGATCCCTATGACCACGTTGCAGAATTCAAACAAGTACTAAGAGCCGAACAAGTTGAAGACATGTTCACGCAATACAACGCATTTGGACTAACGTTAAAGAATATAGCTTTAACTTGGTTCCAACCTTTGCAACAGAGGCAATTTAGAGACATCCATCACTTTTTAGAGTCATTCATCACCGAATTCTCTAAAAGTGGGATTAGACATGACACGTCTTCGTTGATTCATAGCTTTAAACAGACCCCTCAAGAAACAGTAAGACTGGCAGGACGTAGGTTTAGACAATATGTTGAACGATGTCCAATGCAAGAGCTACCCTCACAAGCCAAGCAAGTGTCATTGTTTCTAGATGGCTTGTTGAGCTCTAAACTACGCTCCTACGTGTACCTAAAAGAACCCAGAACGCTAGAGCAATGTGTAAGAATTTGTATAGACATTGAGGACAACTTAGGAGACGAGTTGGAACTCTCAAAGGTCTATAAGGACTCAGACTGTTCATCTCTAGCATCCACAAAATTGTCTAGCTCAATAGAAGACCTAGCAGAAAAAGTGGCCCAGAAATTAGGAGTTTCTAGCAAACCTAGGGTACTAATGAACAAGCGTTGTTACACCTGTGGTGGTGACCATATAGCAAATGTGTGTCCCAATGCACCACAACCAAAAGCCAACCCTAGTGGCCAATACTGTACAATTGAGAGAAGATACACGAATCATACGACTCAGGACTGCCCATACAACAAACAAACCGTGAGACAGAACTACCCGCAAGCATACCCACAGCCAGGTAGGTATCAAGGCCAATACAATGCTCAGCCTTATTACTATAGGCCTCCTCAGAACTACCCATACCAGGCTCAACAGAGACCTCAACCTATCTTAGCTCAGCAGCCACCCCCACCAGCTAATGTCATCTCAGTCAAATACGCTGCTGCAGAAGAGAATCTAAGTAGGGCCTTAGTGCCTTCTTCACCTTTGATCACAGAGGGTGACCCGAAGTCAAATAGTTTTGACTCTACGCATGTAGATAGTCCACCCGCATATTACACAGAGTCACCAGAACACGTAGAAACATATCATTATGATAGTCCACCAGTGGAACCTAGTTGGGAGCCAGACTATGCTAATGTGATGTACACAAACCCAAATCCACGGCCCCAATTAAGACAACAGAGACCACAGGGCCCTAGAGGACCATGCTTTAGGTGCCAAGGAGATCATTTCATAAAGGATTTTCCACATCCCCCGATAGCAGGACAATCAGAGTACTATAACATCCAAGGCTTTTGTGCTGATTGTGGCAAAGAGCACATAATCAAAGATTGTCCTAAAAATCCAGTTAATGCTTCAAATGTGACACCGATCAATGTGATAGGTATTGTAAATAACGCAGATGGATCCAACCCTACATACGTGCCTATCCAAGCTATAACAAGAGCCCAGGCGCTCTTACAGAACCAACAACTTAATCAAGAGAAAGTAGCCGGAACCAGTGAAGTTGCAGAATCTAGCAGTAAAAAGACAAAATCTTGGAAAGATTCTAGAGAAAGAATTAAGAGAAAATGGAGTAAAAAAATAAGTGAGTTGGAAGGAAGTTTGAAGGAATCTAGAGCCAAAATCCAAGAATTAACTTCACAGGAATTGAATCAAGAGAATCCAGCTCAAAAATCAGGATCAGTTTTAGCGGAACCCATACCAGAAAATCTAGACATGATGTTTCGTGCATATCAGGCTAGACTAAAAGAAGGACCTCAAGTAGTTGAAATGAGTAAAAACTACCCTCGAGCTGATCTAGAAATTGAGAGAACTAAACTTTGCATGAAGATGGTAGAACTAGCACAAGCTTTGTTTGAAGCCTCTAGATATCTTAATTGGAATAACGTGGCAAAACCGGAATTACACTTTCAAGGACTAATGGAGAGGCTAGAATATTTGATTGAAAGCAAAGAGAAAAAAGATCAGCCTAGGAACCCTATTGTCCCAGAGACACAGGAAAGGAATGCGCCATCCCTGTCTCAAGTACCCAATACAGAAAGTCAAGACAATTTGTCTTCCATACATAGGTACTCACACGAATTTTTGAGAGAAATCCAAGAAGAGAAATGGAGAAAGGAACAAGGAACCCATCCTCCTATTCAAGAAATAGATGACTTGCAAGAGCAATTTCCCCAAGACATTCCCTCTATTTACGATGAGGTAGAGGAGGAACAACTGAGTGAACACACATGCTTTGAATCTAATTCTTTACAAGAATTACCTCAGTTCACAGGACCTTGGGAAGCAAAGTCTATTAATATGAGAGCACCCACGATAATAGTGAGGAATGAAGAATCAGTAATCCCTAGAAACACAGAAGTGATCAAGAATACTAAAGTACAACGTAATCTCACTCTAGAGAAGTTATTGAAGGTAAAACCAGAATTGTGGAAGCACGTAGCAAATCAATTCCCCGAGCTTGCTACTACTCCCTCACAAATAGGATCACAAAATAAGGTACCAGAAATACCCGTAGAAAAGATTGGAGATGTAAGCGAAGGAGAGGAAGGTAACACTTATCTTCCGATAACCCATCAGGGCTACACCACGAAACCCATCTTAGATTCAGGAGCCGGAGTACCCATCGCTACCACCGCTTTATGGAAACGTTGGGGTAAGCCAGCATTAAGACCCACCAAGATGAAGCTACAAATGGCTGATGGACACATAGAAAAACCATTAGGCTTACTAGAAGGCATATCTCTCACCACTTGTGGTGTAGAATTTGAGCATACTTTCGCCATTTGTGACTTTGCAAAAAACCATGCTTATGAGATGATATTGGGACGACCATTCATGCGTCAGTTGCAAATTGTACAAGATTGGGGAACCAATTCTTTGTACTTGCAACATTTAGGAGTGACTACCAAACTCAATCTTAAAGACTATTCACATAGAGATGTACCCCCAATACAATGGAATACCATCCATAAGACACCAGTAGAGACGGAATCCGTGCACTCATTAGAATCAGATCCTTCTTGGTTGCATGAGGATACCCATTTATGGATGTGTAAAGTAGCAAAACAAGAGGAAGAAAGATTAGAAGCAAGGACCTTAGGTGCAGAACAACATCCATGAACCCTTCAGGATCCAGCTTATGCACCTGTAGTATTTACAGACGAAGAGTTTGAGCCCCATGGTTGGGCAGAAATCCTAGCAACCATGGATGTAGCCATCAATGAAGAACAATGGACTCCCCACTGTGACGAGGATGGCTATGACATTTCAATTTTCACGATAGAGCCAATCATGTGTGATGCAATTTTAGAAGAATGTGAACCTAACACTGATGCATTTGAGGATGCAAGCGATTTTGACTTAGAATCAATTATCATGGACCCACCCTTTGCATCAGAGGAAGAATATTTCTTCAAAGTAGAGACTCACCCTCAGAGACACGAGGAAATTACGAATGAGGTGAGATTAGCCACAGAAGTGACTACTAAGAGTGAAGGCAAGAAAAGAAAGAAGAAAGAAACCATGTCAGAAAAAGAAGAATCCTTGTTTGAAGTACCCGAGAACTTCAAGAAATATGAAATCGAAGATAGAAGGATCATGGTATGAATGCCTAATAGAAAGGCGAATGACGGACAAGTATATGATAACCGAGAGAAAACCAAGAAAATAATCGTAGCCATAGAAGGAGAAGAAGAAAAATGTACATACATAGGGCATGATTTGACAAAGGAAGAAGAAGAAGAATTAGTTGCCCTATTGCGCGAATATAGAGATGTTTTTGCTTGGAGTTACAAAGACCTGAAAGGAGTAGATCTAGATATATGTTCTCATAGAATCCCTATGACTCCAGCTGCAAAACCTACGAAACAGAAACCTTACACGTACAATGATAACTACGTTGCGAAGATTAAAGAGGAGATAGATCGCTTGATAGAAGCAGGATTCATTTACGAAATTGAGCATACCAAATGGGTATCCCCCATTGTGGTTGTGCCCAAGAAGAATGGAAAATTGTGTGTGTGTATTAACCTTAAAAAAGTTAATGCCGCCACGATTAGAGACAGTTATCCTCTTCCTATCACAGAACATCTATTGGAAAGAGTCACGGGCAAGGAAGTTTACAGCTTTCTTGATGGATTTTCAGGCTATAATCAAGTAGCTATTGCTCCAGAAGATCAACACAAGACGGCATTTGCCACTGAATGGGGCATATTTGCATTTCGTGTGATGCCATTTGGCTTAACAAATGCACCTGCCACTTTCTAGCGACTCATGTGTCATGTTTTTAAGGAATTCTTACGCAAGAGTTTGGAAGTTTATGTCGATGACTTATGTGCACATTCAAATGTAAGACAGATGCATATCCCAGAGTTAAGGCAAATATTTGACAAATGTCGCGAATATCAGGTTTGTTTGAACCCAGAAAAATGCGTTTTCATGGTCAGACAAGGCAAAATTCTAGGACACATTGTGTCAAAAAATGGAATCTCTACGGATGAAGAAAAGGTGAAGGTAATTGCAGATTTACCTAGACCAACTAATGTGAAAGAGGTACAGGCATTTATGGGCCATTGCGGATATTATAGGAGATTCATACACATGTATGCAATCATAGCCAAGCCTTTGTACTCTCTTTTAACCAACTTTGAATGGACAGATGAATGTGAAAATTCATTCAATGAACTCAAACGACGTTTGTGCTCAGCACCTATATTGACTACACCAGATTGGAGTAAGCCATTCCATGTACATGTGGATGCATCCAATTATGCCATAGGATGCGTGTTAGCACAACCCACGAATGAAGGTAACATAGATCTCCCCATAGCTTACGCGAGCAGACAATTGAACGCAGCAGAAAGAAATTACACCACGATGGAACGAGAAGGATTAGGGATGATCTACGCAGTAAAGAAGTTTAGGCACTACTTGTTGGCCAACAAATTCAAGTTCTTTACAGATCATCAAGCACTATTGTATTTAGTCAACAGACCATGTAACACCGGACGATTGATACGTTGGTTTCTATTACTCATGGAATATGATTTTGAAGTAGTAGTCAGGAAAGGAAAGACACATCTTAGAGCTGACCACCTTTCAAGATTAACCTCAGGAGAAGCTCCTCAAGGAATAGCGGATGATCTACCAGATGCATACTTGTTTAATCTTGAGATAGCACCAGAATGGGCTAAGCCTTTAGTCCCTATTCTCACATATGGACCCAAGAATCCTAGGATAAAGATCAAAGAGGGAGAGATTAACAAGTCGCAGAGATACCAAATAATGGTAGGAAGCATATATAAACAGGATAATCAAAAGATTCTTGCTTGTTTTGTAAATGAATCAGAACATGCGAATTGGTTGCAATTAGCACACATAGGTGCATTAAAGCAACATCATTCAAAACATCGAACATTACAGACTCTGCATAGATTAGGAGTATATTGGCCTTCGATGGAAGCAGATGTCTACAAGTTGTGTAAAGAATGCCATGTTTGTTGTGAAAGACCACGAGTAGAGCATGCTACATTATATCACGTGTCTCTCACACCAGACTGGAGTGAACCTTTAATGACGTACTTGAGGACGAACACATTCCCTCAAGGAATGACCTTAGCTCGACAACGCAGTCTAGAGCAGGAAGCTCACGACTATTCACTTATTGGCGATAATCTATACAAAAGAGGACGAGATGGATATCTAAGACAATGTGTTCATGAGAGCGATTATCTGAGCATACTAGAGACTGCACACCAAGGTGTTGCAGGAGGTCATTTTGGACCCGATAGGATAATCAAAGCCATCCTCTTTGCAGGATTATGGTGGCCCACTCTTCACATGGATGCTCATACCTATGTAAAGAGATGTGATGTGTGCCAAAGAACTCAGTTTCCTACTCGCAGAGATGAAATGCCATTGAAACCCATGATGGGCGGACGTGCATTTTCAAAGTGGGGTATAGACTTTGTAGGACCCATTAACCCCCCTGCAAAAGGTACACATGCTGAATACATTATTGTTGCCACAGATTATCTTACAAAATGGGTAGAGGCAAAAGCCACGACAAAGAATGATGCACACACAACTGCAAAATTCTTATTTGAGAATGTCTTTACAAGATATGGACTGCCTATAGAGTTAGTGAGCGATCGAGGCACTCACTTTCTAAACCAAGTCATTGAATATTTGTTACAGGATTTTATGGTGATTCACAAGAAATCAGCACCATATCATCCTCAGGCCAATGGTCAGGCTGAAAGCACTAATAAGATCCTTTGTAACGTACTGACAAAACTCGTGAACAACAAACGTTCAGATTGGGACAAACAGTTACACCACGCTGTTTGGGCATATCGAGTGGCCTACAAGACCGTACTCAATGCAACTCCCTTTCAGATGGTTTTTGGTCAGAATGCTGTGCTTCCTTTGGACTTCTTGATACCGACCCTTAAGGTTGCACAAGAACATCAGTGGACCGGCCATGAATTATCAGAGAGAATAATGGACTTGGAACGATTAGGAGAAACCAGGCTAAAGGCGGCAGCAGGAATATATGCAGCGAAGAAGCGACAGAAAGCATATTTTGATGCACATGTGAAAGATAAAGGCATAAAAGAAGGAGATTTAGTTCTAGTATATACGCTAAAGCAACACGCACGTAAGTTAGAAAAGCGAGGTTATGGACCTATGATCATTAACAGACTCTCAACAAGTGGGGCAGTACAATTAGCCACTTTAGAAGGAGATATAATGCCTAATTATATTAGTGGCTGTAGAGTCAAGCTATATCAGGAACCTCTTACTGAGGATATGCTTAGACGACTCACGTTGGCAAAGAAGCGTAAGGAGGAAGAAAATAGAATACGAGCGGAAGCTCAGGCATAAGAAATAGAACGCATTAAACGCATGAAGTTAAGAAGACAAGGACTAGGGAGAGAGCAGTATAACCATCTGGAAACAACACCCAGATATCCCATGGCTATGTGTAAGGTAAAGTCACGAACTCATCCTAGCATAGTGGACAAGAGACCATTCATTACAGTCAGGCTAGAGCACGACAACCCTTGCCAAGAGCTCAGGGCTTTAATTGACTCAGGTGCTGCGACTAGTGCTATTAGATGGTCCCACTATAAGGATTCAGGAATAGAAATGCGGCCAATTGAGGCATACCTCATAGGCCTAGGAGGCATGGAAACCCCTTGCATGGGTGAGGTGGACCTTCCTATCCTCATTAAGGATGTGACCATGACAGCGAAGCTACTAGTGTGCCATGATGATGACCTGATAGAACCCCTGATCCTTGGCCAAGATTGGCTATACGATCACTCAGTGGACCTAAATCTTAGACAAGGCTCCTTACAGATTGGAACCTTAGAACAGAAGCGAGTGATACCGCTTGACTTCCCTAATTGCATTCCGATTGAGGTTTGTAACCCTAGACCCTATGAAACGCATGCGACGGAAGACTGGAAGATCTCGGGTCAGATCAGTCACGTTACGTCTACACCAACCCACTCGGGCTTGACTAGGGACAGTTGTCAATCAGAAGGACGACAGGAGATCTTCCCTGGGGCTTCCTGTAAACTAGAAGGGGCAGCTACCCAACCGCTAGGGCAGATGAACACAATCAGCGGTCAGGTGGGTTGCATCAGCGGCCAAATGAGCACAACACCCTGCGGTGCTCATCCTTCCAAACTTGTTGCGGACTGGCCTAGATTAAAGATAAAGAACGAATCACTTCCTAATGGGCAGGTCACGCAAGTGTTGGATCTCCCTTCTTTTCCAAAGCAGAGCATCCAATGGACCTCTCAAGCCCAACCACGAACGAGTCAACCACCACAGAGGAACCCAGACCGACGACACCACCAGACAAGGCAAAGAAACCAGCAGTATCAACATCACAGAACAAGTGGCACGAGACAAATATGGGTGCCAAAAGGACAGCAACCACAGGCTAATGGCAACACTGCAGACGAGAGCAGGACAAAGTTTCAACAGAAGAAGAGTCAGCATCCAAAGTCCCCTCGATCTTCTTACCCAAGTACAAATACTCGGCAGATTTGGATCGCCAAGAAGTATCTTATCAATCGACCCACACCCATGCAGATTTGGGTACCCAAACAATGTATTATAGCCCAACCCTCTAGCCATGTAATACATACCCCTCCGAAATCTTCTCATCCTTCAATACCACCAAACCCGATACCACTTTTTGTCCCTCAGCAGAAACATACCACCCACTCCAAGAAATGGATACCTAAACGTATCCAAACGTCTTCTTGTACCCCATTATCTAACAATTCTCCCACCCCGTTTAAACTCCACCCTTGTAATAATTCACCCTCAACCAAACACCAAAACCCCACCTCATGCACAATAAAAGCTCATCAATAATTGTAGGCATAATCTGAACCATGTAGGTGTCTAGAGACCTGCATTAGCTCTACAAAGAATCATTGCATTAATCACTTCACGACACTTGGCTACACGGGTTACACATCGGTTATGGAAAAGGATTGCGGTCTCACCTTATTGGGATCATAATTAATTTCCATGCTAATGTGTTAATCTTTTGTAGTAGATCTTTTCCATTAGCTCGTCAGTCATCATGCAAACCGAAGCAGGACCATCAGAAGCTGGCCCAAGCACACCAGTGGCCACTATTGGAGAATTACTAGCGGAATCTTATCCTACGATGCAACCACCCGAGTTTCAAGGTTTTCCAGGACCCATGCCAATCGATGATCCTCCTAGAGGATATACTGAGAAGATTCATCGTAATTCTCATTGGTTTCAAGGCCTAGCAGGACCATTAGCAGATGCTGATTTCATATTTGAGGCCAATTTGGCATTTGATCTTCGCACATGGACCAAGTACCAGTTCTTGTCAAGAGAATTTGAAGGACTACAGAATACACAAGATCTAACGCACGTTTGGGCACAAGCGGGATTTACAGAGTATTTTAGTGACCCTCTGCCTAAACCCGATTTTTACAGATGTTTTTACTTGGTAACCACCTTAACAGCTTCAGAAAACAAGGATCTACCTGGCACATTCATGTTACCATCCTTGGTAAATGATCCTCCATTCAGAAGGTTTTATTTGTCTAAAGATTTAATTTGCGCAGCTCTGAAAATACATGGAACACACACTCCGACGGAGAGAGAACGGCTAGTCCCAGAGCAGATGAAACATGGTGACGTAACTAAGTGGGAGGATATTTCAGCCATAACCCCAGAGCTTTCCAAGCCATTACGGATATGCATGCAGCACTTTGCTTTCCCAGCTCAGGATCGTTTTACCATGCCCCACAAAAGAATCTGGTTTGGATTGTACTTAGCATGTACTGGACCGCAAACGGTTGATCTAGCCAGCTGGATAATTGATCAGCTCTATTTGGCACAACATAGGTGGGAGCGAAAGAAGGTAATCAATGGGTGTTGCGCCCTCACCAGGATTATATACATGTGCTTGGCATATGATTTACCCATAGAGCGCGCCATGACTAGTGAGGAACTGAAAGCATTTAAAGGCACCACTAGGAAGGCTAGAAAGTCTAGCAAAGGCAGAGCCGGAAAGCGGATGAGAGGCACTATCCCATGCCTACAAGTCCTAGAATCACCCTCGCCACAACCATCTCCAGAGCAGTCACCAACAACAGCCACTCCCACGGTACCACCAATTCGTATACGATTATCAAGACCAGTTACGCCGGAGGGCACCACCAGTACTGTTGCACCCCAAGCAGCCACAACCACAGAACCTATCAACACAGCAGCTGAAGTTCCCACCACTATTGGTGCGGAAGCTTTCTCTTTTCCAATACCCCATTTAGAAGCAGGACAAGCAGAGCCACTGGACCAAACTTTTGATTTTGAGATGCCTGATGCATTCTCCAATGAGTTCCAGTTTTCAGAAGGACAATTGTTTTCTCAAGAATTTGAAAGGCCTAGCTACCCCACCACACCCAGGGATCAGCCACAAGGACAGATCGTGTCCAAGTCTGATGACGAAAGAACAGCAACCGATGATGACGAAGGAGACGACGAAGCTAGCCAGGGAACACAGGAATCCCAAGAGCATGAACAGACAGATGGCCAAGGCCAACAAACAGACACACATGGTGATACAAGTACCCATGAAGATGAAACTTACGAAGCAGCAGCTTACACACTAGCTATCAAGAAGCTATATAGAACTATGGAAAAAGTTTGGGCACGCAAAAAGCTGACAGAGGAAGAGAGTCAAACAATAATAGAACAAGAACTTGTCACAGGTGGATTCGAAGACGCATACATCAAAGGATTCAGAGAGTTAGTCAAATTAGTAGGCTCCAACGAAGCCCTCGGGTACTTGCAACGAAAGCCACTACCACACTTTGACCCCCGTAGAGTACGACTACTTTCAAAGCCCGGCGAATACATTCGTGTACCAACAGGAGCACAGTCTTCTGAACAAGCCAGGGAGGCACGCCTCGTCCCCGAAAGTTCGTTGGCAGTAGAAACCATCCTTGTAGATTCCCCACCCCGCGCTACAACTGTACATACCTCAGTAGTCACTGACGTACCGACCACCCCAACCGATCCTCCATCACCGCCCGTCCATCCAGCCTCCCCTCTTCACCCTCCTTCCCCCAGACCAACATCTTCATTCGCCGGTGGTGTTGCAAAAGTTGTCTTTACGACCACTAACCCCACAATTCCCGCACCCATTAGCCCTAGTCTACCTCCTCCCACACCCACCTTTCTATCCAACCCATTCCTTCATCAATCTCTTCCACCTTTCCCCACAACTCCAAGACCCCTTTTCCCATTCCCACCGCCATTAACCTTCTCCCCCGTCTCACCTCCCCGACCCATTGTAACCCCTCTTTCCCCTTTCTACCAAGATGCTCCAGCCACCCCCCCTGTAAATTACCCCTCAACCTTTGTAAATCCCGTATTTACACCAGCACGAGTACCCACGATCACACCCATATTCACGGTCACCGCACTAGATACGTCCACTGACATGGACATCTCACCACCCACTGCACCATCACTCACTTCACTCACGGCACAAACATTTTTAGGCACATCACAATTTTCAACAATCACTACATCATCCACCTTCCCACCCCCATTCCCCATTCCCGTTGCATCTACACCAACTGCATCTTCATTTAGCACCCCATTAATACTATCACCCACTGTAGATAATGCATTCCGACAGATGTTCATGTGTATGACGCAAGTAAGAGATGAGTTCACATCTCTTGGTGATAATTATCAGCAGCTGCAGAGGACAACCAATGACTTACACTCGCAGCTTAATTTATTGTCTATTGAGAATGCCTCTCTGAACACCCGCTACCAGGAATTACGCGAGGCTTATCACAAATTGGAACTAGAAAGCGAAGAAAAGACCAAAGAAGCCACTGCTGACTTGGATAACTTATTAAGAGCCCAGACAGTCTGCAATGCAACGCTAACACGAAACATGGGCTTACTACGAAGACACCTAGCAGCCGCCAAGGAAGAAAATCAGCGCTTACAGGATCAGAACCGAGAAAACTTAGAAGCAGCGCTCGACCACCCAGACCAACCACTAAGTCCTAGCAGGTTCAAAGCCATTCCTTCAGACTCGATGAGGATGCTGCTAGACGATCATGTAAGATTGCTAGATGAATATGACCGCATGAACGAGGAGTTACAGAAACTCAAAGAAGATCACAAATTACTCCAGTTACGAGAACCGGCACACCAAGACATACCAGCACCTGTGGACCCCTCTCTTGACCTCCTAGAGGAACTCAACTCATTACGGGCCCAGGTATCACACCTTGAATCAAGGATCGTAGTATATGAAGCACCACCAATGCCAGATTCCCCACCTGAGCTTCCAGCTGAGGAAGAAACGGTCACCATTCCGGTGGAGGAAACGTTTGAAGAGGCATACGAGCCATAACCCATCCCAGGCGGACGCGTCACGGCCGAAGGTCAGATGACGTACGAACTTCCGACCCCCGCGTGGATGAAGACTATTGAGGAACTTGGAACAACGCACTCAGCTAGAGTAGAGGCACAATTACATGCCATGGTGATGATAGAAGAAAGAATATTACAGTCTCCATTCTTTGCTCATTTGGCCCCGCGACGATACATATCTAGGCACGAGCTACAGTATAAACCGTATTTTATGTTAATGGCTGAATACCAGTTAGCCATTGAGAAAGAGACAGGTAAGAAACCATCGCATGCGACTCAATTCGAGGAGGCCGATTTGCCACTAGATGCACAGCAAGGAAGGATCTATCAACCAGAGTGGCGAAAAGATTTACTACAGCAGTATCCAGAGATGATGAGTACATGGGTAAAGGCACCTTTGCATTTGAAGTACAACCCGTGTTGGGGACCAGTGCCACGACGCCGCTTCTGGACTGCCTTTGCTATTAAGGTACGAAACAATAAGCAGTGCCAAGACTGGTTGAATTACCCCTATTTTAAGCCACCCATTGAGTTACCAACTGTTGGCTACATGATGGCTACAATTCGCCACTGGCTCCCTAGATTAAAGCATATGGATGATATAGCGGCGCATATGACTGTCAAAATCTTTGACATGATGCAAATGATTTTTAAAGTCTTCCGACGCGTCAAGGCACCCCATGTCAACACCCCGGGCTTTGAGCATGGCAATTTTGACCTGGTATATGATATGAGTACAACGCCATCGCTACGGGTGTGTTATGCCTGGCACTGCAGAGTAAAGTACTTACCGGCGTGCTACAAGCAGAGGTTCGAAGAGATGTTCACAACCGACTTCTGGGAATACCATTCAGAGGTATTCATAAGCAGGCCTACACATTTATTACAATTATTTTCCTGTGAACGAATGGTCTATTCCACACACTATCAGCTCCCGCCACCGGAAGAACCGCAACCAATCGACTGGGAGAAACTCGAGGCAGATCTGGCCCGAGGCATTCGTATCTCCGAGCACACCCTCGCTCAAGACCTCCTACAGAACTATATCCGGCAGACCTCACAACAAGGTTCTGTCAGGGACGACAGAAGCGAGAGGGAGGGGGGTGGTTGAAGCAGCCAGAGGCACAGACGACGCGGAAGCATGTAACAACAGAGCAGGGAGCCAGTCAAATCTTTTTTCAAAGAATCATGTTCTAAAAATACTTTTCAAAAACCTCCAACAGTGATTTTTATCACTATTGTAACATATGTAACATAGAAAACCCCATTTTGTAATCCATAGCTCCATTTTGTGCAAGCCGAGGAGTCCTCGAGCTTGAGGAGCTTAGGTAGAACAAGCGTATCAATTTTCGTTATTTTTAGACATCGTTTGCCCTTCCAAATAGCACCTAGGACCTAATTTTTAACTATGCCGGTCACTAGATGTGAAACCGGTCAAAACTAGTCTAGAAACTATAAAAAGAGCTAGAGAGCTCATTTTTGAGGTTAGCTTGTTTGAGGTTAGAGTTCTTTTGAGCTTGTAATAGTGTTCTTGAGTAATAGAGCTAATTTCCCACCTTCCATTGTGTCTTGCTTGTCTCTTCGTAGTGTGTGTATGTGTGTGTGCATTTCTATGCTTCTCACCTTCACTCTCACTTCATCTCACATTCACGATCTTCATATCACTCCTATCTCTTCCGCGGATTGACAATTAAGGAGGTGAGGCTTCTTAACGTGGTACTTTCCATTGTGCTAGAGCAACATGGATGGAACCAAACTTTGCAAGTTCAAAGAAATGATTGGATTGTAGGATATACATGAAGATTGAAGATGAATACCAAGCCAGAATGTTTGGCTTGAGGGGGAGTTGTTGGAACAATTCACAAGCCTACACATTTGGCTTGAAGGATACATTGAAGTCCATACACATATGGAGAAGCAATATAGGAACAAATGCTAGTGGTTAATTACCACTTTACCTTTTTTGTAAAAGTCATTTTTAACTTTGGAATCTTTGTAAACACCTACCAAGGAAATCTTGTGACCTTTATTAGTTGTAAAGCATCAATCAAGTAGATGGAATATCTACTAGGATGTAGGAGCTTGATTAAAGAGAGCCAAAGTTTGAATTCAAATTCAAACTTTGAACTAAATCACTATAAGAGGTTGACTCAAAAAATCACGGGTATGCAGACTCATTCCCAAGCTCATCTATGTCATTCCTGAGTGTGTGAGGCCTACACTCTAGCCCACACGTATCTACACCATTAGGCAATGATCTTCATGCCAATGGTATTGTATACAAGTGCTCATTAATACATATATCTTCATTGTTCATTTCTGAGTTCTCTATCATAGTACTTGAAAGTCTGTCAACTTGTGGAGAGCATATCTCACTCATTTCTTCACCAAATTCAAAGCTCGAACCAGCTTGTCAAAATTTGAAGAGATTATATTCAGCAATTTCAGAGAAAAACTTGTCGATGTGATCACTCGTCAAAGTCTGGTACAGTCCTAAAAAATCGGGGGTAAAGGTTTATTTGCTAAATTGATTTCTTTGAGCATAGTGAATCTTTTTATATCATTCCACTTGGAATAGTTAGCTAAGCTAATTAGATACCCCAAAAAGGAATTTTTCTGATTCCTATTGTGCTGATCATACTGAGCAAAAGATCGAGCAGGTGTCAAGTAAAAAATAGAAGGTTTTCTTTGAAGCTTGAGGTTCAAAGTTATCTGTTTTGATTCAATCTTTTTACAAAACATCATTTCCAAAGTACATAGGCCATTTTATGGTGTCATTGGAAAGCTAAGGAGGTCCACTTATCAACTCTGAAGCATCAAAGGGCTGGTACAAAGCAGGATTTGGCAGTACCTACTCAATCTCATGGAGTGTCCATCCATCATTCCCAACACCGGATCGATGTGCCAAGTAAAGAAACTAAGCTCAATGATACAATGTAAATAAAACTCATGTTGTCCAATAAATCTCAATAATACAATGAATCCCACTACACTGCGGATCAATGATAAAACATGCCACTACAGTGGGGATCAGCCAAATACAAGATAGACTTCCCGCTACAGCCTGAGAAGATGCCCATGAGCTTCGCTTTCAATCTTTGCGGATGCATCTTTTCTTCAGGATAGGTCTTTTGTTCATTTTGGGTATTCAAACTTCATAAACTTTTGGTCTTCGGTCTTCCAAAAGCTTTACTTCAAATGATCCCTTTACTTCAAATTCGGCAATAGCCTCCAAATCCTGTAGCAACCTCCAAATCTTGCAACAACTTGGAGAGAAAATCTACAAAAAAAGATCCATGCGGGCAAGGAAGAAAAGAAACAATCATTTAGTATCAGGAAAGAAACATGTAATCCTTATAAATAATCCTATTGTGGAACAATGAAACGTTTTGAGTTTATTGGTTCAGAACCCATGGTCTATTATAATGCAAAATCAAAATCTCGTGACTTCTCTTCATTGACGGTTTTTCATTTCTTAGATTGTTTCCGCAATTCAAATATTCATGAGCATAGATTCATAGAAATCATCCAAAATTATGTAAACAATAACTATATGTCCCGTGTTCCTCCTCAAAAAATACGAACTCAGCACTTCACATGTTCTCGACTTCTCATCCTCAAGAGAAACTCTGAATTGTAAGCTTTATATATATATATATATATATATATATATATATATATATATATATATATATATATATATATATATATATATATATATATGTTCTCAACTTCTCATCCTCAAGAGAAACTCTGAATTGTAAGCTTTATATATATATATATATATATACAGCATATCATTCACAATTTTGTGTGCAAAGCTTGAGGTAAGGCTCGTAGGGCTATCCGCTCTTCTCACTTTATGCCCATTCATATCCCATCATTTTCTTTGAATGTATCAAGCACATTTTCTTCTTGTTTTTGCTTCTTAACTGAACATCACTATCCCCATTTGTTCTTATGTTTACAAAGTCTACTTTTATGCCTTTCTTTTATAACAATAACCTTCGGAGAGTGTAATAAGACGAAATCACTTCTTGAAAGGTTTTTCATTCATGATTATTACTTTTGGATCTTTACATTCAGTCCCTTAGTAATTTCTTTTTTTTTTTTAATATAAAGGAAGTTCGGCATTAGCCTATTCTCCCGGACTTGAATTAAATAAAGAAAAGTACAAGAGAAGGGGACTAGTGCCCACGGGACCCCCCAAATCCCACAAAGCAGGGGAAGCTTTTACAGAGCTTAGATGACATTACAAAGAAGGTTAATTACCCTCTCATCACCCTCATGTGGGGCCCACTTGGGTTTAAGCTTGTTATCGATCAAAAGGAGTACTTGATGATGCCTAAAGGGGGGGGATTTTTTACAGTTGACAATCCTTTTGCCAAGGAGGAACAGCAATTTCTCAATTGACCACTCCTTGGGGGAGTCACCGAAGTTGAAAGCACATCTTTCCCGCCAGATTTTCCATAGGACCTCCCCTCTGATGGCGTTCCAGAGAGTCGCGGAGCAGCCGATCGCTTCTCCCAGCAAGGCTTGCTGCCAACTGAGACGTTTTTGAAGTCTAGTTCTCTTTCCAACCACCTGCCAGAGTCTGTTGGAGTTGGGGCAGGTAAAGAAGATGTGTGAAACATCTTCGATAGACCGGTAGCAGCATTCGCACCAGGGAGGGATCCCACAAATTTTGCTAGCCTTAAGGTTGGTCCAGATTCCATGATGAAGAATTTGCCATAAGAGGACAGAATTTTTGATTTCTATGAGGGGGTGCCAGATAGCCATGAACTTCATGTCCCACCGAAGCTGTGTCCATGACAGGCACCACTTTTTGTTGAGGTTAACCTGATAGTCGATCGTTTCTTTGATGTTCGGGATTTTTGATAGGCCATTCCCATTGTGCCATTTGAGACCAAGCGAGCTCGACATGTCGTGTCCCATGAGAAGGCGAACTTTGTGTCGGTCCCAGGCGAGACATCTGCTTTGCAAAGTGTTCCATTCTTCATGCGAAATGTTGATGCTAGGGTCAATATCCTCAAAGTTGATCCAGCGGTTGGTGTCTTGTTTCCAGAGATGTTTCCATTTTTTGAAGCCTTTGTTCCATAGCTTCTTGGCATTTTGAATGTTCCAAGATTCCACACTCCGGATGCCATGGATCGGAAACCAGATAGAGTCGTTTTGTCTGATACCGGCAACCCACTTCCAGTCTTCACTAATTCTTGTGAAGCTTTTGACTTTATTCCAACTCTTCCAAAGGGAGCGCACCAGATTAGAGCCTTTCGGGAAGACGGGGATCGGGGAAAACAACAAGGTCAAGATGTCGAGATTCTTCCAATTTGGGAAACCCATGAGCGCCAACTCATTCTTGTTTCTGAAGATCAACTTGGCCCACGAGGCCTCCCCGTTGCACCAAGCCTTAATCATCCATTTGGCCGACAGTTTGTTAGCCATGCACCCAATGTCCAAGATACCAAGTCCCCCACTATCTCTATGGCTGGTGCAGATGGACCATTTGATTTTAGGCACCCCCCTCCTATTGTGGTCGCCCGTCCAAAGGAAGTTTCTACAAATACTATCCAGTTTGGACAGATCTTGCTCTTTCGGTCTCCAACAAGAAAGGAAATAAATGGTAGATGATAAGAGGAACGTGTTGATAACCATAGCGCGACCAGCAAGATTGATTTGCATACCTCTCCAATAGTTAAGCTTGTTTTCGAGTTTGGCAAGCACCCAGTTCTACCGCTGTTCCATAGAGACGCCAAACCCCAAGGGAATCCCAAGAAGCCGAAAAATTTGGCCCTACGGAATGATTTGACAACCATGATCAATGAGAAGGTCAGGCTGTGACCCACCAATAGCTCTAAAGGCGGTCTTAGAGTGGTTGATTATGGATCCAGAGGCTTCACAAAAAGTAGCAAGACACTTCCAGAACGTCTCCAGGCTGGTACTATCATTGTGAACAAAAGCGTTCATATCATCGGCAAAAAGTCTCATGGTGATCTGACTGTGGTCATGCGGCAAACGAAGGCCTTTAATGTTACCAGCTTCCACCTGATGCTCCACCAGCCTGCTAAGCCCTTCCGTGGCAATGGCAAAGAGAAGGGGAGCCAATGGGCACCCTTGTCTGATAGATCTTCTAAGTTTGATCACCTTTGAAAGTTTTCCATTAATGTTAATTTGGGTCGATGCGTTTCCGAGAAGGGTCGCGATCATCTTGGTGAATTTCTGACTACATCCAAGATCTTGTAGCGACTGTAGAATATAGTCCCATTCTAGCCTGTCGTAGGCTTTATCAAAGTCGATCTTGAGGAATACTACTTCTTGTTTAGACTCATTTGCAAATTCAAAACCTTCCCAGATATCTATAATGGTTTCCAAGATTGACTTGCCTTTGATGAAACCTTTTTGGTCCTCGCTTAACCACGCTCTCAAGTGGCAAGAGATTCTGTTGGCAATGACTTTGGCGATGATCTTGTATCCTGTTTGGAGCATTGTAATGGGACGCGAGTTCTCTATTCTGTTCTTTTCCCCTTTTTTGTGTACTAACTTGATAATGCCATTGTTGAGACAAGAAGGAAGCGCGCCAAACTTGAGTGCCTCTTGCCAAACCAAATGAAGAGGGGTGGCAACCACCAACTTGAAGGATTTAAAGAACTCATTAGTGAGCCCGTCGGGTCCCGAGCTTTTACCTGAAGGGAGGGCATCAATGACCTCAATGATTTTGGCTTCAGAGATAGAAGCATGAAGCAGAGAGTGAAGGTTGAGTGGTATCCTGTGGGGGGAAACCCTAGATATGGCTGCCATACAGTCCCTTCTATGGTGGGAGAGGGGGTTTGAGGTCCCCAGGAGTCTCGTGAAGTGCCCTTCAATGATCCCAAAATTATCTTCTTCCCTTAGTAATTTCTTGGAATTGAGATTTCATGCAGACTTTACTATATGAATTCAAACTTATGAATGTAACTCATGTAACTCAGTCTCTTCAAACCACTTATTTCTCTCTATTTCTATATTTCCTCTATTTTTCTCTTGTCTCTGCTACTCTCTCTCTCTCTCTCTCTCTCTCTCTCTCTCTCCTCTCTTTTGGTTTGCACTGCCTACGTAGCTTCTTGTAATCGCCATCTCTATAGCTCTTCTCTCTCTCTCTCTCTCTCTCTCTCTCTCTCTCTCTCCTTTCCTATGACTTCTCTTGAGAAACTTCTAACCTTCTTACTCAAACTTTCTATTTTTGGATTTTTCTCTTTTTATATTTCTTGGACTAAGGTCTCGTTTCACACTTGTAATCAAATTATATGAAACTAAAGGGTTAGACTTAGGATAAATGCCAATTCTAAGCTTCTAATCTAGGGTTTCAATCGGGAAAAGCCAGGATTTACTTATAACTAAGGTCAAACACATCACTTAATGGTTTTATTTACTTATGACTAAGGTCAAACACATCAAATTATAGGAGCTGAAATCCTAGGGTTTCGAAGGGTCAAACCTTGGATTTCAAGGGGTATCAAGGATCAAGAGTTAGCTATTTATATGCACAGGTCTAATGCACACACACGACATAGTTTCTCATGTCATAATCAATCAAATCAACCAAAGCATGCACAGATCATAACTCTTTTTCAGTCAAAACATCACACCATAACCAGAATATGAATGAACTTGAAAAAAAATTTGATGTATACTTCCCTGGGGGATTTCATCCTGACATTCATCCCCCTAAACCTGCACATCATCGTGATTTTGCCAACCTGCAAAATCCAACAGAAGCGTATCAGGATTCTTTTGAAAACTCATTTTGATTTTTATGTTTTTCTTCTGAAAACTTGAAACATGATCTCATACACTCCATGCAAATTTGTAAAGATTAGTAGAAATTTTAAAAAATAAAGTAGATATAAGCTTCACGAATGCCTTATTATGTTTGTGCTTCCACAATCAGACAAGTAACTATATGAATAAACCATAGGCTTTGTAGATCTTCTGTTTGTTCAACTGGTTTAGATCCAACAACTTATCCTAAGAACTAGCATATACTAAGATCTACTAACTAAGTTTGTAGAAATATGCCCAGATTCCTTTATTTATCCCCTACTATCCAACTCTCCATTAGATCTTTTTCTTTCCTTGAACTATTTTATTTTTTTTCTTTTTCTTTTTCTTTTCTTTCATTTTTCAATTCATCTTGGTTCAACACGTTTTTCTTTCTATTTTTATTTCCACAAATCGGCGTGTGTCAAAATCGGATGCAACGCATAGACTTGTCCGCCAAGCCAAGTTTACCCCACCTATGTGCCGACCTGACATAGTGTAGGATACACACAACATGAGCCCTACATGCGATTGATGTTAGCTCTTGGCTCTGACCACCCGACTAGAATGACTCCACCCGCCTACCGACCCATGTAGGTGCATGACAACAGATAGGTCAGGCCTACGATGAAACTAGTGTTAGCTCGTGGCCTTGATCATCCGACCAAGGCTGTTCCACCCACCTACTAGCCCATTGCAGTGCACTAACAACATGCACACACATATATATAGGAGGCTTGAGTATGAAGGGTTTTCATAAATCAAGATCTATCTCGAGGTAGAATCTTGCAAGAAATAAATAGTAGGACTCAAATAAATCCTAGTCACTAAGTGTTCAAATCTATCATATACATGCACTCAGTTTAAGTATGCCATCATATTCCCAAGCTTTCACTCCTAGAAGTCTCTAGTCCACTAACTAGTTCTATTCATATATTTTCTAGTCATTCATGATTCATGCAAAACCATAAGAGATGTTTTCTATCTTGACCCTAATTGATTTTCCTAAACTTGTATAGATCTTTGTCACACACGAGTGCAATGCATATGCTCTTTCAAAAAGAAAACACGATTCAAATTGGAAACATTTCACCTGATCAATTTGGTTCATCTTCATCACTCTTTGATCCAACTTTTCTTCAATTTCATGATCTATTATTCTTTATCTGCATCAACCTATTTGTCATCAGCATCCTCCATCGTCATCTTCTTCATCATCATCATCATCAATCATCATCAATCATCATCATCGTTATCATTATTATCATTTATCATCATAAATCATTATCATCAGTTATTGTCATTCAATAACGATTGATCATTCTCATACCTTTTCATTATGATTCTTATTCAATCATCCTTCAATACTTGCAAATATATATTGAAAAGTTAGATTTTTACTTCTCTTGTTATTCTTCAAAGTCTTAGAAGGCTTTGTAGTTGTCCTTACATCTCTCTCAATTTGCTTAATAATATCATCAAGCAACTATTCTTTTGCTTCATATTTTATATCTTCTTGAATTTCTTCTTTACTCTTTTGTAGTTCAATCTATTTATCAAAGTTTAATTGAGACTGTAATTTCGTAATTTTCTCTTGATCAAATAGATCCTCATTAGTCAAAAGTTTTGGATCAAATGAAACATATACATCTTGGTCTTTCTTTAATTTTTATCGAATTTCTATATCAGATTGTCTTTTATCGATTTCAATTTGCTCTCTTAATATGTGCTCAATATTTTGTTTTTTATTCTTTATATGTCTACTTTTGGTTTCTTGAATAGTTTTCTCTTGACTCTCAAAATATAGCATACTCATTTGTTCATCAGATCTATTATCTTCATGAATCTTTGGTTTTCATATCTTTAGAAATGACTTTGATCTAGTTTTGGTCTCTTCAAAATATTCCTTCATCTCACCTTTTCCTATATTCAAATGCAAAGGTGATCTATCTTGGTATTTTCAAAATTTATTTTCATGTTCACTTACTAATCTATGTCTACATGCACTTTCATATGCTATGCAATCCCAAAACATATGTCCATATTGATCGCACCAAAAACATCGTATAGGTCTCTTCTCAGCCCAACTTGATTTCCTAGGTATCACTCTAGGCATGGATCTTCTAAGACCTAATGACTGTTTATGTGTAGATATGCTTTGAACTTTTACCTCATGTCCATTATCACATTTCAATACTTGTAGGTCCTTAACTTGTTTGGTCAACAATCCCACCTTGTGTTTTAATTCTGAAATCTCAGAATCTATTTCGTTTCTTACATCTTTAATACTTATGCGCATTAGCCAAATGGTGTTAGATGTTGCATTTTTTGTTTGCATTAGGGTCATGATGATACCAAACTTTGATTTTATAGATTCACTCGCATACATTTCCATTTGCCTAAATTGCTCTTCGTATTTACTAAATTGTTATGATCTAAGCTTAATAAGTAGATTCTAAATCTATGCATCAATAGAAAAGTGTGCACCCATATGATCTAAATTATTTTGTTCATTTTAATTTTTCTCTTGTTATGATTAAGCTTAAGAAGTAGATTCTAAATCTATGCGTCAATAGAAAAGAGCGCACCCATATGATCTAAATTGATGCAAAATATGGATGCCCAAACTCAAGAGCAAAAAGAAAATCTTTCCCTTTTTGTATGTGGAACAATGAAAATATTCAAAGAACTTAAAATGCTAATACATGGAAATCTCTGTCTGATGCGGAGGTTCGTGTTTTCTCTTCTCAAGGAGTTGGCGACACATCGAGGATCACTGGGCAACTGCCTCGCTTCACGTCAGGTTAAGGTGTCAGGAAGGAGGTATGTAATGAAGAGCGGCACGGGGTTGGATCAGGCCCTGGTGTGTGTGGGTCTTTCTCCCCATTCTACGAGCAGCATTTGCATGCTGATCGCCTCGCCCTTGGCATGGTGGTCATCATCTTGTAGGCCTGTGCCTCAGAAGAGACAAGCAAATGTGTGTATGCTCATAAGCATCATGGATGATTTCTTGAAATACAATGCTAGGAAACGGAAATCCCTAGATCAATGTAAACAAACTAATCTCAATGATACAATGTAAATAAAACTGATGTCGTCCAATAAATCTTAATACTACAATGAGTCCCGCTACAATGAAGATTGGTGATAAAATATGCTGCTACATTACAAATTGGCCAAATACAAGATAGACTTCCTCCTACAATGTGAGAAGATGCCCACTAGCTTCACTTTCGATCGTTATGGATGGATCTTTTCTTCATGGTAGGTCTTTTCTTCACTTTTGGTCCTCAAACTTCATAGAATTTGGGTCTTCGGTCTTCCAAAAGCTTTACTTCAAATGATCTCTTTACTTCAAATTCAGCACTAGCCTCCAAATCCTGTAGCAACCTCCAAATCGTGCAACCACTTGGAGACAAAATCTATAGAAACGATCCACGAGGGCAAGGAAGAAAAAAAACTATCATTTAGTATCATAAAAGAAACATGCAATCATTATAAATGATCCTATTTTGGAGCAATGACACTTTTTTAGTTTATTCGTTTAAAACCCATGGTCTATTATAATGGAAAACCAAAATCTCATGGCTTCTCTTCATTGACAATTTTTCATTTCTTAGATTGTTTCCAGCATTCAAATATTCATAAGCATAGATTCATAGAAATCATCCAAAATTATGGAAACAATAACTATGTCTTGTGTTCCATTCATCCTCAAAAAATACGAACTCAGCACTTCACATGTTCTCAACTTCTCATCCTCGAGAGAAACTCAGAATTATACATATATATATATATATATACATATATATATATATATATATATATATATATATATATATATATATATATATATATATATATATATATATATATATAGCGTATCATTCAGAAGTTTGTGTGTAGAGTTTGAGGTAAGGCTCCTACGGCTATCCGTTCTTCTCACTTTATGCCCATTCATATCCCATCGTTTTCTTTTAATGTATGAAAAATATACTTTTCTTCTTTTTGCTTCTTAAGTGAACATCACTATCCCCATTTGTTCTTATGTTTACAAAGTCCACTTTTATGCCTTTCTTTTATAACAATAACCTTCGAAGAGTTTGATAAGACAAAAGCACTTCCTAAAATGTTTTTCATTCATGATTTTTACTTTTGGAACTTTAAATTAACTCACTTAGCAATTTCTTGGAATTGAGAATTCATGCGGACTCTACTATATGAACTCAAATTTATGAAAATAACTCACATAGCTCCATCTTTTCAAACCGCTTATTTCTCTCTATTTCTACGTTTCCACTCTTTTTCTCTTCTCTCTACTAGACCGTTTCTCTCTCTCTCTCTCTCTCTCTCTCTCTCTCTGTTTGCACCACCTACGTAGCTTCTTGTAATCGCCATCTTTGCAGCTCCTCTCTCTCTCTGTCACTCTCCATCGGCCTTCGAATTGTTGCATACGTTTTCTCTGTCTTATCCCATTGGAGTAGCCAAATCCCTCTCTCTCTCTCTTGGATTCTTGTGCATGTGTCAACTGTGTACTTTCTCTCTCTCTCTCTCTCTATCTATCTATCTCTATCTCTATCTATCTCTATCTCTATCTCTCTCTTCCAGATTCCAATGCATGCGTCTTGCAATGGTTGGAGAAGCGTACCCATCTCTCTCTCTCTGTGTGGCCATCAATCCCCATCTCTCTCTCTCTCTTTGCATTCATCAACATAATTTTCTTGTGCCTCTCTCTCTCTCTCTCTCTCTCTCTCTCTCTCTCTCTCTCCCCTCCTCCTCCATTTTAACTGCCTCTTAGATTTGTTCTCCATTTTTGTAGTTAAGCATCTCAGTTCTCTCTCTCTCTCTCTCTCTCTCTCTCTCTCTCTCTCTCTCTCTCTCTCTCTCTCTCTCTCTCTCTCTCTCTCTCTCTTTCTCCCCCTCTCTCTCTCTCTCTCCCTCTCCCCAACTTTGTTCCCTTTGGATGCTGCTAACACCATGCACTCTCTCTCTCTCTCTCCATCTCTCTCTCTCTCTGTCTCTCTCTGTCTCTCTCTCTCTCTCTAGCTCTCTCTCTCTCTCTGTGTGCATGCTACAGGCATGGTAGTCCCATTTGAATCTCTCTCTACATATAGATCGGAGCTCCTGTTCCTAATGTTGGTGCAAAATGATCAAGCCTACACATTTGGCTTAGAAGATTTTGGGTGTAAGAATCATTTGATGGATCATGTGAACCTTAGTTTGTAACCTCTTGATCATTTACCATTTTAAAAGGTTTGGACCTTGAGAGAATCTTGTAAAACCTTATATCTCATGGAGCTAGGAGAAGTATGAGCTACAAAGAAAATTTGAGAGAATAAATCCTCAATCTAGGGAGTCACTTTTAGTTGGAGCCAAGTTTCAATTCAAATTCAAACTTGGAAGAACTTCTTATAAATCGCTTTTGTAAATATCGCAGCTACAAGGCCTCATTTTTAGAGATCTCTTCTTGATTATTTGTAGGATTTGAGTAGCTCACACCATATCCCACTCAGTCCTCCAACATTGAGCATTATTACTATGTGAATGATATTGTACAATCATGTTATATAATACATATAGCTCATTGATAATCTCTCACTTCTTCTCTACTATGACTACTTAGAATAGTAAAATTTCTATGATCATATCTCACTCAATTCTCAACAATCTTGCATGCTCTATAGCTTCTTGGAGCCAGCTTAGACTCTAGTTTGTATTATCAAAATCTCAAATTGGTTTAGCCATCTGGGAGAAATCGTCATCAAACTGCTCACTGGTCATCTACTGGTTAGTCGTCAAAAAATTGGGGGTAAGCTTTGGATTGCTAAACTTATTTCTCAGAGCATAGTTTATCATTTTAGGTGATTCCACTTGCAACCATTAGCTATCTAACCTAGTTGAGTTCCCTCAAAAGGAATTTCCTCAAGTTTTACTGTATTGTGAGCACTGAGCAAAAGAACCAGCAGGTATCTAGACTAAAATAGCAAGTTTTGTGACACTAGCCATTCATGAAGTAGTCTGTTTTGATTGAATTGTTTTAAGCATCAACTCCAAAGTACATAGGCACCTTCTTGGTGTCATTTTCAAGCTAAAAGGGCCTACTATATAACTCTGATGTGTATTAGGGCAGGTACAAAGAAAGTTTTAGTAGTATCACCTCACTTCCTTGAGGTATCCATCCATCTCCTCCAATAGTAGTATCAGAGCAAGTTGAAGTAAAGTGGGAGATGGTTTCCCTTCTTTCATTGATAAATTGGATAGAAATAATTACCCAGCATGATCCTTGAGGATGAAGAACTATCTACAAGGAAGAAGTCTCTATGGATACATATCATGAGATGAGGAGATGCCCATATTCAGAAGCAAAGGTCAACCTACAAGAGAGGAGCAAGAATGTCGCAACTCATGGTGTGCCAAAGATGCTTTAGCCAGGTCATATCTACTTAACTCTATTTCTGATTTCCTTCTTCCTCATACTAGGAATTGCAAAACTTCCCAAGAGACTTGGGATACACGATCTTCATATTTGTCTTCTAATACAAGAGCTAGAAAAAATCAATTGTGGATTGAGTTTACTACTCAAAGGAAGCAACCTAAGAAGAATGTTTCAGAGTATGTGACCAAGGTAAAGGATGTGGTTGATCAATTGGCAAGCACAGGAGAGAAGATTGAAGAGGAGCAAATAGTGAGACAGATAATCAATGGCATCAAGGTAGATGATAAGTGGGAATCTTTCACAACTGCAATGGATCTGTACATGAATATGCAAATCCCTGATCTTACCATTTTCATGGGACAACTCTTTACCCATGAAGCCAAACTCAACAAAAATGGTGAACAATCAAGAGGTAACAATTCTTTTGCCCTCTATACAGATAAAGGAAAGTCTAAGGATAAAGTAAAGAGCACGAAAGTTGAAGATGAAGGTACTACTTCTCAAGACAACTATGCAGGGAGAGGTAGGAATTCAAGAGGAAGGGGTAGAGGATGTAAGAAAGTTAGGGGGAGACCTTTGAACTCTTCCCCATGCAATATATGTGGAGTGTCTAATCACACAATAGATGAGTGCTATAGGAACTTCTAGAACCAGAGAGGAAGAGGATTTCAAAGAGGTGGCTACTCACAATCAAGAGGAAGATTCAACCATAATCAAGGATACAAACATGGCTACAACAACAATTACAACAACAATTATTGAGGATACAAATCAAGAAAAGACCTCAACAACTATACAGAGGATCAAGAGGATTCTCTTCTCATTATGAACATGACCTCAAAACAAGTTATGAATGATGAGCACCTCTGCTATATTGACTTAGGTTGTTCAAACCATGTAGTAGGCAATGTAGCTCTCCTTTCTGATCTTGAGGGGCCCAAAGAAAAGCACCAACGGCAGATAGGTGATGATACCAAGCATTCAATTTTCAAGGTAGGAAATGTCAAAAGTTGTGATGGGAATAGGAATCTATTGAGCAGAGTTCTTTATGTACCTACTATCACAAAGAATTTGACGAGTGTTGGACAAATAGTGGAAAAGGGTTTGTAGGTAAAGTTCAATAAATTTGGAGCTTTTGTGGAAGACCCCTAACATGGATTCAAAAGGATTGGAAAGGGAGAGAAAACAGGTAGATTTTTTACATTTGAGCTTGAGGACACTAGAAACATTCCACTTTATAATTATAAGGATCAAACCTTGCCTGAGTTAGAAATATGGCACAAAAGATTAGGGCACATTGGTGAGAGAACATTGACGCAGATATGTAGAGATCAATGTGTACTTGGAATACCTAATGTATCTAAGCAACAACTAAACCACATAGGTTACCCTTTACAAAGAAAGGCTATATGCATGAGGATTATTTGGAACTTTTCCACACAGATGTGGGTACCAAGTAAGGATCCTTCAATTTCAGGCTCAAGGTACTCTGTGTCATTTATTGATGATTTCAATAAGTGGAATATCTTATATTCTTGAAACATAAGGATAAAGTGCTCAGTTATTTCAAGAAGTATCTTGCACTTGTGGAAAATCAAACAAGAAAAAGCTTAAAGGGGATAAGGTTAGATGGAGGAGGTGAGTAATTCTCAAAGGAGTTTGATGCATTTTTGCAAGACAAAGGTATCAAAATGGAGATTACTACTAGATATACTCCCGAGCAAAATGGAGTAGCAAAGAGGACGAATAGATTGATTGTGGAAACAGCTAGATCAATGCTAAATGAAAAGATGTTGCCAAATTACTTGTGGGCAGAGAGTGTTTCTACTGCCACTTATCTTATTAATAGGTTACCCTCTAAGTCACTTGATGGAATGACCCCCTATGAGGCATGGAATGGTAGGAGACCATCACTTGAACATTGCAGAATATTTGGTTGTATTGTTTATGTGCATGCTCCATCTCAAATCAAAGGTAACTTACACCCTAAGGCAGAGAAATGCATCTTCATAGGGTATGATGTAAATAAAAAAAGGATACAGGTTTTATGGTCCATCCAACAAAGGATTTATGGTTAGCAAAGATGTTATGTTTGATGAGAATGATTGTTGGTTTGAAAGTGAATGCGGGAAGGTCAAATTACCATATGACTTGGAAGAAGAATTTCCAAGCCTCACCAAGGAGGAGCCAAGCACAATTGAAGACATCAAATCAAATGATGAGGACACCATCAACTTGGAAGAATTTAAAGCATGGAAATCAAGAGGCAAGGTCAAGATGAAGAGGTTGGAGGACATACCTAAGTCATCCAACCAAGCCTTAAGGAGATCACAAAGAGAGATCAAGAAGCCAATGAGATTTGGGTATGATACTTCATTAGTCACTAAGCATTCTATTAAATTAAACTCTGATAAACAAATTGAACAAGAAAAGAGTAAACAAGAAACTCAAGAAGATATAAAATCTGATAAATGAGTTAAGAAAGTAGAAAAACAGTTGCTTGATGATATTATTTTGCAAATTGAGGGGAATGTAAAGGTGACTTCAAAGTCTTCTAAGAGTCTAAAAAAGAGTAAGAGAAGTAGAAATCTAACTTTTCAAGACATATTTACAAATCTTGAATGATGATTGAAGAAAAATCATAATCAAAACACATGAGATCAATGATCAAGAGCTATTGAATGATAAAGATTAATGATAATACATGATGGTGATTAATAATAATACATGATGGTGATTAATGATAATACATGATGGTGATTGATAAAAATGCATGATGATGATTGATGATAATGCATGATGAAGTTGATGATGATGATGATAGTTGACAATGAAAATTATGATTGATGAATGATAATGATTGATGATGATGGATGAATGATGATGATGATGATGAAAGATGATGATTGATAAAGATGAAAGATGGAAGATGATGATCATTAATGATTATGATGATTGATGATGGATGGTTGATGACGATAATCGATGATGATGATACTGATGTTGATGCTGGAGGATGTTGATGATACTGATGCTGATGCGGATGAAGAATGATAGATCAGAAAATTGAAGAAAAGCTGGATCAATCAATCATAAAGATGGACCAAAATGATCGGGTGAAATGTTTCTGATTTGGTTTTTGTTTTCCTTTTGAAAGAGCATTTGCATTGCATTTAAGTATATGATAAAGATATATATGAATTTATGAAAATCATGTAGAATGAAGATAGCAAATATCTATCATGGGGTTGCATGAAGCATGAATGACTAGAAATTATGTGAATAGAGTCAGTTAGCAGACTGGAGTTTTTTGGGAGTGGAAGCTTGGGAATCTGATGGCATGCTTAGACTGAGTGCATGTATATGTTGATAGATTTGAATACTTAGTGAGTTGGATTCTTTGGGTCCTACTATTATTTCTTGCAAGATCTTACCTCCATATGGATCATCATTTATGAAAAACCTTCACACTCAAGCCAGCTATATATGTATGTGCATGTTGTTAGTGCGCTCTGATGGGCTAGTAGGCGGGTGGAACCACCTTGGTCGGGCAATCAAGGCCACAAGCTGATGCTAGTTTCATCGTAGGCCTAACCTATCTATTATCATGTGCCTACATGGGTCGGTAGGCGGGTGGAGCCACTCTGGCCGGGTGGTCAGAGCCACGAGCTGACGTCGATTTCATGTAGGGTTGACATTGTGTATGTTGTGCACTATGTCAGGTCGACAAACAGGTGGGGTAAACTTGGCCGGGCAGACAAGTCCATGAGTCGCACCCGATTTCAATAAAACGAATAAATGCTGAGCTGAGATGAAGTGAAAAATAAATAAAAAGAAAAATGAAGAGAAAAAGAAAAGTGAAAAAGAAAAATAAAGAAAAGAGATCTAATGGAGAGTTGGACAGTAGGAGATAAATAGGGGGAATCGAAGTATATTCTACAAATTGAGTTACTAGAAACTTAGTATATACTAATACTTAGAATGCGTTGTTGGAAGTGAACCAATTGAAAAAACACAAGATATAGAAAGCCAATGGTTTATTCATATGATCACTTGTCCAATTGCAGACGCAAAAACAGAGTATGATGTTTGTGAAGCTTGAATCTACTTAATTTTCTAAAATTTGTACTAATCTTTATAAAGCTGCATGGAGTGCATGAGATCACACTTTGATTTTTGAAAGAAAAACATAAAAAGTTTTTTTGTTCTTTATTATAAATATAGATAGAGAGAGAAAGAGAGAGAGAGATAGAGAGAGACAGAGAGAAAGCGAGAAATAAAACAGAGAGAGAGAGAGAAAGAGGGAGAGAGAGATGAAAGAGAGAGAGAGAGAGATAAAGAGAGAGATATAGATAGAGAGAAAGAGAGAGATATAGACATACATAACACATGCATATATATTACATACACATATGGATATGCATATGCATACATACACACACACACATATATACATGTTTTAGGGTTAGGATTTTAGGATTAGCGTTTTTTTCTTTTACACATATATGCACATAATACATACACACATGCACACATATACACATGCATACATACATACACATACACATACACACACATCATATATACATACATACATATGCATGTTTTAGGATTAGGGTTATTGGCTTTTACATATATACACACATGCATATACACATATACACATATAAATACATAATACATATACGCATATGCATATATATACACATGCATATATACATACACACACATACACACACACACACACATATATATATATATATATATACATACACATGCATACACACATACACACATGTGACATATACAGTCTCACATATGCATGTTTTAGGGTAAGGATTTTAGGATTAGGGTTTTTGGCTTTTACATATATAGACACATGCATACATACATATACACATATAAACACATAAGACATATACATATACACATATATATACATATGCATACACATATATACACATACATGCATACACACATGCACACACACACACACATACATACATATATATATATATATATATATATATATATATATATATATATATATATATATATATATATATATATATATATATATATATATATATATATATATATATATATATGCATACACATACACATATACATATGCATGTTTTAGGATTAGGGTTTTAGGATTAGGGTTCTTGGCTTCCACATATATACACACATGCATACACACATTGTTAGAAGATGTATTTTTGGAAGCCTTTTTGAAGAAAAATAATTGTAAAATGACAAAAACTTGTAAAAATATTTATGCAATTGTTGTAAAAATAAGGAAGAGTCTTCCTTATGAAAGATAGAATCTTATGTAATTTTTCTAGAATTTTTGGAAACTCATAGATAGCATATTTTTAGAATAATAGAGGAAAGGACCAAAATTCAAGTATGAAAAGGGACACTTGAAAATGTATATAAGATAATTTCCTCTATTATGAGGTGGTTTGTTAATCATCTCTTTACATGCTATCCAAGTGAATAGAGAAGGAGTTTTTCTGCTGAAAATCGTGTTTTCTCCTCTTTGTGTGATTTCTTTGATTTGTGAGTCTGATTCTTGTGTATCTATGGATATTTGTGAGCTTCTATTGTGTAATTCTGTTGAATGTGTATGAAGAGAGCTGAATACTGATGTGTTGAGTGATAAGTTGATGAAGAATGGTGCTGGAGATGAAAATCGTCTGTTTTCACAGAATCGCGATTGTCTCGTCTGTATGATGCAGGTAATATTTTTGAGTTTTGACTTCATAATTGTGTTCTGCTGATAAAATAGCATGTATTAGACACCAAGATTGTGGAAAATGGTGGAGATTTGCTCAACATAATTCAAACCCTAGAAATTCCTCTTCATTTTCACCATTCTCAGAAATCCAGCCATTATTCTCTTATTTCTTGGATTCTATCATCTAGAAGGGGTTGTGGTCTCATGAATACTTCCAGGATTGACAAAATAAAGATGTATTGTTGATTCTTTATGCTAAATGATTGGAGAGGACAACTCCAAAGATCAATAACAAACATTTTTTGGCGCCGTTGCCGGGGAGTATTTCAAAAGCTTCATTGAAGTTGGACCTTGCTGGATCTTCTATTGTCGATGGTAACAAACACATGGAAAAGGTAACACTCTTTAATCAAGAAATGTGAACATGAAAAGGTAGATGTCTTTGTTTGTCTTTTGGGA
Source organism: Ceratopteris richardii (assembly GCA_020310875.1). NCBI lineage: Eukaryota > Viridiplantae > Streptophyta > Polypodiopsida > Polypodiales > Pteridaceae > Ceratopteris > Ceratopteris richardii. The sequence continues at coordinate 78,419,005 of CM035414.1, forward strand.
AAAGAAAGCAATAGATCATCTTTTAGAATTGGAAGTGCTAAAATTTTTGTAAATTGATAGTTGCTCAATTCATTTTTTGAAGTAAAAGTGCAGGTGTGTGAAAAATTTGAATCAAAAAAGCTGAAGATGAGGTAACATGTGTCTATTCTTGCATTTTTAGAGTTCTTTTTGACCACGTACTAGGCAATATTGTTGATCTTGGGAAGATAACATGGTTGCACTAAGGAAAAGTCAAGTAAAGTAGCTAAATGCAAGTAGAAAAGATTCATTTGTTAACCAAATCAAAGCATAAATCTTGAGAAACAAAGCTGATTTGCATTCTGAAAAAAAAATCTGTTTGAGTTTATCTTTGCAAAAATTGATACTTGCATTTCATAGAACATTTTCTTTGGAAAGTTTTTCTCATGAACTGTTTTGATAGCTAAGCCATGAGAGATTATAACGAATCAAGGAACACAGGATCAGTAGATCACCAAACAAGAAACCCTAAGTGAAGTGTTTACCTTAATTTAGGGCAAAATACTAAAAAAATGCAAAAAATTCATTAAAAACAATCAAACAAATTTCTTTTCTTCTTAGGAAGTTGGACTGAAGCTTTGTGGATAAGAGTAATAGAGACCAAGTAAAAGAAAAGCAAAAATTTGACAAAAAATGAGAAGATTTGAAAAACACGATTTTCTGAACAACATCGCGATTTTCTGAATAATGTTGTGACTATGAGGTAAAATTGCAGGTGATTATTGAATTGGAGTTGGTAAAGGGTACTGAAGGAGAACAAGAGAGAAGAATACTCAAATTTGCACAAAATAAGAAGTATAGGAAAAAACACGATTTTCTGCACAAAATCGTGATTTTCTGAGTAATGTTGTGATTCTGATGCAAAAGTACAGGAATCTGGTGAATTGAAATTGGTAGAGGGTATTGAAGGGGATCAAGAGAAAAGAATACTCAAATTTGCACAAAATAAGAAGTACAGAAAAAACACGATTCTCTGCACAAAATCGTGATTTTCTGTAAAAGAAATTTTCTGGAATTTTCAGCATATTTGGGTTTTTGGAGAAAGATAATTGCAAGAGATGTCATCAAGATTGAGTAAGTGAAGTTGGGCAAGTGGAAGAGTGAGGAAAAATGGAAATCACACAAAATCGTGATTTTCTGGACACTATAAAAACCTAGAATCGAAAGAAAGATTCATTTGAGTGAGTGTGAGAGAGAGAGAGAGCAAGGAAAAATCGTGCTCTCTTGCAAATTCACGTCTTGAAGAGTTTTTTGGAGTCAAGCAAGCAAGGTGAGTGGTTTCTATATCATTTCAATTACATGCCTTTAAATTTTCATGATCATTAAGCACAGAAAAGTAGGAAAATATCAAAATCACGAAATCGCAATTTTGTGAGTTTTTTAATTTTCAGTAAGAAAATATTATTTTCTCGATAAACTTTTTCATTGCATGGTAAAAATTTCACTTTAAAATCTTCAAAAAAAGTGTTCAGAATCGCGATTCTGTAGTCGAACACAAAATCGCGATTCTCTGAACTAGAGACAAAATCGCGATTCCCAGAACACGATCTTCATAAGAAAATCGTGTTATTTAGAATTGTGAGCAATCACGATTGTCTGGGAACAAAATCGTGAAAAAACACGATTTTGAGCACAAAATCATGAAAAACACGATTTTGAGCACAGAATCGTGAAAAACACGATTTTGAGCACAGAATCGTGAAAAACACGATTTTTAGCACAGAATCGCGAAAAACACGATTTTGAACACAGAATCGCGAAAAACACGATTTTGAGCACAGAATCGCGGAAAAACACGATTTTGAGCACAGAATCGCAAAAAACACGATTTTGAGCACAGAATCGTGAAAAACACGATTTTGAGCACAGAATCGTGAAAAACACGATTTTGAGCACAGAATCGTGGAAAACATGATTTTGAGCACAGAATCACGAAAAAACACGACTTTGAACACAAAATCGTGAAAAACACTAATTTAGCTAGAAAATCGTGAAAAAATACGATTTTGAATAGAAAGTCATGAAAAACACGATTTTCGGTAGAGAATCGTGAAAAACACTAATTTGAACACAAAATCGTGAAAAACACGATTTCTGAGTAGAAAATCATGAAAAACACGATTTTAGTCATAAAATTGTGAAAAAACACTAGCTTATTTAGAAAATCGTGAGAAACACGATTTTTAGCACAAAATCGTGAAAAACACAATTTTGACCACAGAATCGTGAAAATTAGGTGAATGATCCTTTGGTTTGGGAACAAACTAAACTCACATACTAAGCAAGACCTATGTAGGAAGGAGATAGAGTCAGTAGTAGGGGAAGTGCAAAAAAGAAATTTAGGGCAAGAAAACAACATGGAAAATTTAAATGAAACAAATGAGCCCATTGAAACTGGGGATTATAAAAGTATCCTCAAATACATGTATACAAATAGGTTTGGCACCTATGTATATCAGGATGGAATGCATAAGTTTCTCATTAGATTGAGAAACTTAGAAGTTCCCCTGAACATAACACCAGTAGCTCAGTTCAAAGATGGTAGATATGAGGATAGGCAAGGGTGTGTGTACATCTTCTCCCAAGACCCAGAAAATACAAATGACTTAGGGCAATGTGCTGACAAAGGACCGTGGGAACATAACATAGGACAACCATATTTACCTACACCACATGAAAACCACACTAGTACTGAGCAACAACAAGGGAGGAGGACACATGCTTCCCCAAATCCCTTTGAAAAGGAACCAGAAGGATATAATGAATTTTCACTAAGAAGAAGACATCATTGGCAACCCTAGGGCAGAATGCTTAGACCATATCAAGTAGCCAAATGCATGAAAAATCAATATGAAGGGTATTCTGATCCTCATGCTCATGCTGCAGAGTTTAGGCAATTAATTAGAGCAGAGGAGGTGGAAGATTACAAAGTTCAATTTGAAGCATTTGGTCTAACCCTAATAGGACCAGCATTATCTTGGCTCATCCCTTTGAGAAAAGAAATGTACCTAGATATTGAATCCTTCCTAGAAGCCTTTATTGGGGAATTCTCAAAGACCGGAATAAAACATAGCACAGCCACTCTGATACACAGTTTTAAACAACAAAAAGATGAAAATGTAAGAGAGGCAGCCAGGAGATTTAAGCAATATATTGACACATGTCCTAAAGAGGAAGTACCTTCCATGGCTAAACAAGTATCCCTATTTATAGAAGGGTTAAGAAGTGCTCAATTAAGAACCCTAGTGTACTACAGGAGATGCCCTGATCTAGGAGCTTGTGTAAAAGAAGCAATAGATTTGGAAGATAAGAGAGGCCAAGATCTGTTAGCATTTGATCAACCCAGATCAAATGAAGATAAAATCCCTCCAGCAAAAGAATTGGCTCAGGCCATTGCTAAGGCCCTAGAGGTAAGCACTAAAACCAATTTGATAAACTCCAAGATAAACACAAATAAAAAATGCTACAATTGTGGAGAAAGTCATCTGGTACAACATTGCCCATATCAAAAACCTCCACATTTGCAAGATAGAAAAACACTCAAATATTGTACACTAGAGAGGAAATGGACAAATCATACCAGGGAGGAATGCTTCTATAATAAACAACCCATAAAGGAGAGAGACTATGGGAGCCAAAGAGAATCAGTGTATATTGAGCAACCAAGACCTGTGCTTGGGCAACAACCGCCTATACCAACAAATGTGGTGCCAATCAAATACACACCAATAGAGGAGGGAAACTCAAGAACAAAGTCACCATACAAGGAGGAGTATCAATGGAATGAAGGATATCAAGAAGAATCAGAAGGATATGAATCAAGAGAACCATAATTACAAGCCCTAGACTTGGGAAATGGAAACATTGAGATGGACACTACCACTTTCATGTATATAACCAATAATTATATGTCCAATCAAAAACCTCAATTCAAAGGGGGACCGAAGATAACTTGTTATAGGTGTGGGGGAGATCATTTCATTAGAGACTGTCCACAACCTCCTACATTAAGAATAGAAGGAGCATATTGCAAGGATTGTGGCAGGGAGCATTTGATAAAGGATTGCCCAAAAAATCCTCAAAAACAACAAAACACACTTAATAACATACCACTAAAAGCAGTCAGTATCATGGAACAGGAAGAATTGAGTGACATTGACCAAGTAAATGTAAATGCTATAACAAGGTCACAAACAAAACAACAAAGAACAACTAAGGAACAGAATGAAGGTTCAATCTCAAAGGTAAAGAAAAATAGACAAAAAGGGAAATGGGAGAGGAAACAAAAAATGAGTAAAAATATTGAAGAAGAAAATAGGGAACAATCAAACAGTACTTCTCCTCAAAAGACACAAACCCAGTTGGAGATAGGAAACTCACAAAGTCTAGACACTCTAATAAAAGCATACAAAGGAAGAATTCAAGAGATCATACAATGGCTTATCCTATGCCAGACTTAGAACATGAAAGGATGCAGAAGTGTAAACAAATCATACGGGAAGTGCAACTCAAAATGGGGGAAGAAGACAATTCTCAAAAACTAGTTGAGAATTAGGAGGGGAAGAATTAGGAGGGGAAGAATTAGGAGGGGAAGAAAAAAAGAGAATTAGGAGGGGAAGAAAAGAAATAGAAAAAAAATTATTATTAAAAAAAAAGAGAGAAGAAAAATTGAGAAAAATTGTTTATTTTCCTTTTTTAGAAAAATTATATAGCACAAAGCAAGATCTAGGAAGAAGAGTAGTAGAGAACTATGTATTTTTTATTAATTGACTTTTGTTTCTATCATTGATAAATGTTTTGTTTTTCTCCAAAAGAGTGGGTAGGAAAAGGGACTGCACTAGACATCTTGCTACACCTGTAATGATCACTTTTTGAGTCTTTCCAAAGAAACAGAATTTATTTTGGATTTTATTTTCATTCTTATGACATGACATCTCAAAATAGATATTACTCTTTGATTTCTTGTGACTCATGTGGGTGGAGTTTTTCTTTGTGTATTTTATTTTCTTCAGAATGGTGAATACAAAGGAGTTATCAATTCATGACTTCAAGGCACAATCAGTAACTCTGTCAAGAGGTCATTGGTTTCTAGACAGTGAAGCTGTGGAAGCACAGGTGGACCTAGAGTCAGATGAAGAGCCAGAAATTCCAGAAGCTGAGAAGGTGGTGAAGGAACTCAAGGAGACCCTAAGCATAATTGGTCAGCACATATTCACAGTGGGAGTAGGAGGATATAAATATACAATGTTGTGTCAGGAGTTCTACAGGTTCCAAAGAGTTGCTGTCAATATGAAAAGATGGAAGGCAGTAGGATTGCACAAAATATTGGAGGAGCCTATCTTTTTTATTGATTTTGAGAGAGTGGCACAAGTAATGAGCAGTCTGATGGAAATAGGAAGAGGGAATGATGCCTATTTCAGGTGCAAAGTCAAGAACAAAGATAATCAGGAGGTGGGTATTACTATCAAAGCAGAACATATCAGAGTAGCATTACAATTTTACCCAATGGGAACCAAGCTTGATCCAAGCTTTGTAAAGAAGAATAAGGAAAATTATATAGGGTATGCAAAATTCACTGACTTTAAAGGAAGAGAGAATGAAGAATATGCCACAAGGATGTTCTTACAGTATTTTTGCTTTCCAAAGCTACCAAGGTATACCATGCCACACAAGTCTGTGACATTGTTGATGTTCAACAACAAGGATAGAACCAAACCTTTTGGAGTAATGGATGTCACACCATACATCCATGAACAGCTGAAAGAAGTAGCAAAACACTGGGAACAGAAGAAATTCATGAATGGAGCCCAGTTTTTAACTAGAATCATTTATCATGTCCTAGGGATGGAAGATCAATTGAAACTCGCTTTAGAGGCACAGTATTTTAGAAGCCTGATGTCAGGAATCAAGAGTCCTCCAAAGAAAATGGCTGAGAAGGAAATAGAAGGACAAACCCGCATGAGGGGAACAGGAATGAAAAGAAAGATGATATCTGAGGAAGTGATTCCTGTAAAGAAAAGGAGGTTGGACCCAAGGAAGGTTGAACTAGAGATGGAGGAAGCTACAAAAGAAGAACATGAAAAGGCACAGAAGCAGGTTCAATCCTCTAGTGAACCTCATCCACCCCAAACAAGCAAAGAACAATTATACACTTATTTAACCCAAGGAAATAACAAAAGAGCTATGTATGAGGCACAATATCAGAAGATGATGGAAGATTATTCATGCAAGGCTACAGATTGGGTTCAAGAGGAGGTGGAGCATTATGAAGCACTCCATGATCAAATGATGACAGCTGAAACTGAAGAGGTGTTTGTTAGAAAGGAAGTTGAGTTGCTAGCCTACTTCAAGGAATTGCAAGGACCTCCAGAGACCAGAACCACTGTTGTGGTGAAAAAGAAGGTTCCAAAGAAACCAGTGCAAAAGAAGAAGTTGACCAAGAAGGGAAAGGGAAAATCAGTAGTTGAAAATGATATCACAAAAGAAAGGGAGGAAGTAATAGTGGAAGAAACACAGAAGCCATCCACTGTGGTAGAAGCATCAAGATCCACAGAATCAGAAAGAGGAGGACCTTCACATTTTTCCTCTGATTCTGAAAGTGATATTGAGAGCTTTTTGCTAAAGAGTCTAAATTTGTCAATACCAAATACTCCTAATGTAATTACACAGGCCTCTGAGAAACAGAAAACACCTAAAGAATTGAAGATGAAGTCTCAGGAGATGCAGATTCAGGAACAGGTAGGAATACAGCTTAGTTCTGAAGATGAAAGAAGGTTGATGAAGGGAAAAGTAGTTATGATAGAAAAGGAAAGAGAAATAAGAGAAGAAGTCAGTTGTGGACTCGTGCATACTGGGATGAAATCCATATGGACAAAACCCTCACAAACTTACCTCAAATTGGATGAGAGCATAGCAGAAATGGACAAAAAGGCACAGATAAGCAGTCCAGTTATAAATCAAAAAGGTGCAGATCAAGATCAAAATCAGGAAGAAGAGGAAATAGTAGTGAAAGGAAATATTCAAGAAGTCACAAGAGGAGTAGTGGAAAAGGAGATTATCTAGAGTATAAAAGATGTACTACATGATTTGAAGAACAATGAAGAATTTACAACCAATGAGGATGAAGAACAAGAGGGAGCAATGGATCTCATGGACATTGATGAGCAGGAAGAAGAACACAAAGAAGAAAAAAGTAATGATCAGGTCAAAATTTTTGAGGAGACTGAATCAATTCTAGCCCAGGAAAAGGAAGGACAGGAAGAACAAACAGGTAAATGTCAAGGAAACTCTGTTGGGGAAATTGAATATACTCTGTTACAGGAAACTTTAAGCCAGGAAAAGGAGATACAAATAAAGGAAGGACACCTCTCTGAAGAGAAGCAACAGGTGATGGAGAAGGAAAAGGTACAGGAAATAAAGCTGACTTCAGATGTCTTAGAACAGAAGAATCTGGGTGCTCAAATTTTTGAACATGAAGAAGACATGGCCAATCCAGAAACACTGGAAACTCATCCAAGCAATGAAGAACACCAGGCCAAGGATTTAGAATATGAAGAAGAAGAGGAAGAGGAGGATGAATGTAAAGAAGACAAACAACTAGAAGCTAAACAAATGAAAATGGAAGGGGGATTGGAAAGATACCAAAGAATATAAGATCAGCATGTCAGATCATTATGAATAACATTGAACAGTTCAGACCTTCAAGCCCGAACATGATCATTTCAGGGATGGTAGCAGAGTCCGAATTTGAGAAAGGCAGTATGATTATTAAAGAGCACAAAAGGGAGAAGGAGCAAATGTCAGAACAACTGAGGAAGGTGCAAGAGAAAAATGAGGAATTTCTTTGGAAGAATTAGAAGTGCAGAAGCAAAATAAGATTCAATATCTAGAAGAAAAGAGTGTAAAATTAACAGAATACTAAATTGGAAAAGGAGTTGAGAAAGATTGAAGGAAGATATAGAACCTTGCAGACTTCTTATCAGATTTTGACTAAAGCAAATGAAGAAATCAACAAGCTACTATTGGAGGAAGGTCAGTTAAAGGAGGAAAGTCAGACAGTTCAGATGACAGAGGTAGAAAAGGAAGAATTACACACAGAGATTAAGAGATTACAAATAGAATTGAAAGAAGCCAAGGAACTAGAAAAGCAGGCTAGTATACATGCTGCTACATCAATGAGAGGATATAACAAGTTACACATGGATATGGAAAAAGAAAGAAGTGATTGGCAGACAAGGAGGGAAAAGGAACAGAATGAATGGAAAAGAGAAAGAGAGTTATGGGCAAAACAGAATGGAAGTCTGATGATGACGATAGAGGAATTACAGAAAAAATTGGATAAGCCACAAGTTCAGGAAGAAACACATGTGGAGACCACATATATTGAAGAATATGGGGTAGAAGATAATGATGGAATACAACGTGACAGTGAACCAGCAGATAAAAGATCAGAAGGAGAATATTCAGAAGATATTGTAAAAAAATTGCTGACAAATAGAGATTCCAGAATGGAGTTTATCAGGAAAATGCATGATGAATATGAAGAACAAATTGTCACATTTTCATTAAATAAGGGGATCAATCCAGATAAGCATCATTGGGCAGCAGATGGATTGGGTATACCATTGTGTATGATCATGGAGAGTATTAAGAACTATCAGTTGGCCAGAGTTGGGCTACCTCCAAACAAATATCTTGAGTATGAGGAGGATAGCAATGTGACTAAATAATTATTTGAAAGAGCCAATCCAAAGTGGAGGAACAAGTGGTTGGATGCCAACAAGGAATGTAGGAAAATTTGGAAGGAGGCACCTCTTCATCTAAAAATTAATCCAGCTTACTGTCCAGTGGCAAGAAGAAGAGAATGGACAATTTTTTGGGAAAGACGAAGAGAAGGTCAAATTCCACCTAAGTGGTTGAATTTCCCAAAAATAGCCGGTCCAAAGGCAGGCACATGGCCTACAAAAAGTTACATGGTGAATACAGCTGAGTCCGTTATAGCTACATACAAGGATGTAAATGATCCTGCATGTATTCTACTTATCAAAATAATGAGATTAATTTTGGCCTGTATAGAAACATACACCGATACAGACATCAAAACTTTAAATTACATTGGCTTCAATTCTCCCACAGATGCATTATTATTTGATCTGAGCGAAACACCTGATAGAATCTGTTTAATGGCATATTACAGCAAAGTAATATTTTTGGGCAGTCATTACTTACAAATTTTTGAAGATGCATTTGATTACGGGTTTTTTGAAAGAGAATCTGAGATTTTTGGAAATTTGTCAGTTGTTACTAAGTCCAGACTCACAACATATGAAGCCGCTTATACAGAGTATTTGAAAAAGGACGTCATTGATAAACCAGAAGCTGCAGTACAGTGGAGAAAGGCATTGTTTGAAATGGTCAATAATCTAAACATTACAGAAAGGAAAAGTCATGACTTGCTGTCACAAGTCTATCAAAGAAAGAAGAAGTGAAGGAAAGCTATCAGTACAGAAGAGCAGGGCAGTCTTTTGTCAGGAGCCAAAAGGTTTAGGAGGGGAAGGATGTTAGAAGATGTATTTTTGGAAGCCTTTTTGAAGAAAAATAATTGTAAAATGACAAAAACTTGTAAAAAT
>CM035414.1:78433651-78501151 GCA_020310875.1 Ceratopteris richardii
ATTATCCAAAATGGTCATTGAGGATGAATAAGTATCTACAAGGAAGAAGTCTCTATGGATACATATCAAGAGATGAGGAGATGCCCACATTTAGAAGCAAAGATCAAACTACAAGAGAGGAGCAAGAAAGACTCAATTCATGGTGTGTGAAAGATGCTTTAGCTGGGTCATATCTACTTAGCTCTATTTCAAACTTCCTTCTTCCTTGTATTAGGAATTGCAAAACTTCCCAAGAGACTTGTGATACTCTATCTCCATGCTTTTCTTCCAGTACAAGAGCTAGGAAAAATCAATTGTGGATGGAGTTTACTACTAAAAAGAAGCAACCTAAGCAGAATATTTCAAAGTTTTCTCAAGCTAACTATGCAGGGAGAGGTAGGAATTCAAGAGGAAGGGGTAGAGGAGGTAAGCAAGGTAGGGGGAGACCTTTTAACTCTTCCACATGCAATATATAAGGATTGTCTAATCACACAATATATGAGTGTTATAGGAACTTCAAGAACGTGAGAGGAAGGATTCCAAAGAGGTGGCTACTCACAATCAAGAGGAAGCTACAATCATAATCAAGGTTACAACCATGGCTACAACAAAAATTACAACAATAATTAGCAAGGAGGATACAAATCAAGGAAATACTTCAACAGCTATACAAAGGATCAAGAGGATTCTCTTCTCATTATGAACATGACCTCAAAACAAGGTATGAATTATGAGCACCTCTTCTATATTGACTGAGGTTGTTCAAACCATGTAGCAAGCAATGTAGCTCTCCTTTCTGACCTTGAAGAGCCCAAGGGAAAGCACCACGTGCAGACACGTGATGATACCAAGCATTCAGTTGTCAAGTTAGGAAATCTCAAACCTTCTGATGGGAATAAGAATCTGTTGAGCAGAATTCTGTATGTACCTACTATCACAAAGAATTTAATGAGTGTTTAATAGATAGTGGAAAAGGGTTTACAGGTTAGGTTCAATAAATTTGGAGCCTTTATGGAGGATCCCCAACATGGATTCAACAGAATTGCAAAAGGAGAGAAAACAAGTAGAGGGTTTACATTTGAGCTTGAGGACACTAGAAACATTGCACTTTATAATTATTAGGATCAAACCTTGTCTGAGTTAGAGATATGGCACAAAAGACTAGAACACATTGGTGAGAGAACATTGAAGTAGATATGTAGAGATCAATGTGTACTTGGGATAAATGAGACTTCCACCCATTTTCCTATAAATATTGGCATCATGCAAGTACTTCCCATCATTCATAAGATTATCATTAGCATTAAGTGGCGTATCAACAGGTTTGCAAGCACTCATACCAAATCTCTCAAGCATTTCCAACATATAATTGCATTGTATCATCAAAATTCCCTCTTCCATTGAAATGAATTCAATTCCCAAAAAGTATTTTAGCTCTCCCAAATCTGACATCAAAAATTCAGAATTCAGTTGCTTTTTGAAATAAGAAATCCTCTTCTCATCATTTCTAGTAATGATCAAATCATCGACATAAATCACTAATAGAATCCTTTCACTTCCTTGATTCCATACAAGGGTGAAAGCATGTTAATGGTTACAAAAAAGTGATGTCCGGGACATAGTTAATTAGCTGGAAAAACCTCATCCTTCTTAGCTAAACATCGTGCAATGGTTATTGAAAGAGGAGTAAAAGCAAACTGGTGGGGCGAGAGTAGGTGGCAGTATGCATGTTGGAGCATGGAGCGTTCATGATGTGGGTTTTTTTGCTTGCTATAGGTTGGAGAGTCTGCCTCAGTACCTAATCTTGTCTAGGAGTTTTTCTACGTAGATGATTGTTGTCTTTGGTAGCCATACATTTGTTATGGAGCGTGCAAGGTAGAAGTTTTCTTGGTTGCTATTTTGTTGATCATGTGCTATTGTAGCGAGTCACGACGGAATCTTTGAGTGATTGTCTTGATGGGCGATGGAAGACGTACGTGCACAACACAAAATCTGAGGCCTTAATCAACTGTAAAGGATCGGTTCTCACATTTGCTTCTACTCATTGTGCTTCAGGTTCCCTCACTTTCATGCTGCCAAGAATAGGGTCCACCCAAAAGCTCTGTATTGGATATTATTAGCCCAAGCTGAAGTGGAAAATCGACTCTGTTAAGAGCCAAAAATAGACTTTGGAAGCCACCACTAGCATGTATCCTTGGGACAGAAAAGACATTACAAAGCTTGATGCTATTTCTGTGGGTTGCAGAGTAGGAATGCTTTTCCAACTCCCTACATGGAGCGTTCATGAAGTGGGTTTTTCTCAAGCTGCATGTTGGAGAGTACGCCATAGTACCTCATCTCGCCTAGGAGTTTTTCGGCATGCTACATGTTGAGTGGGGAACAATGAGAGGGACTCCATCACTATAGGCATTTTCTCTCCATGTTGTGTCCTAAGTGGGGAATATTGATAACTATTTTTCTACGTGTTGCATGTTGGAGAGTATGCCATAGTATCTCTTCTCGCCTGTGAGTTTTTCTACGTGCTACATGTTGAGTGGGAACAGTGGGAGGGACTCCATCACTATACGTATTTTTTCTACGTGCTACATCCTCAGTTTGTACAGATAACTTTTTTTATGCATATCACATATTTTGGTTTGGAGATCATTCCAAAAGAGGTAATCCACTTCTTCATATTTGATGACAAGAAGCATGACACCTTTTTTGTGCAATGGTGTTTCCAATTACATTGGCAATGGCTGAGCGAGCTAAACCTTGACTTAAGCCAACACTCCATATGGTCAGATGGTGAAGCTTCTCGTTGTAAAGATTGATGACATTGATTTTATGGTGATGTGTGGGCTCTTGGCCCCTGCACATTTTGTACAATTCCCTCGTTAATCTACATTTTTCCTATTCTAAAAAAAAAGGAAGTTATATAAAAATAAAATCTTAGATTGTGGATGATTGTTGTAGGTTCAAAAGTATGCCTAACAATGTCCATTTAGTTTCATATTGTTCATTCATTGTATCTAACATCTGAGGTTTTGGATGATTGTTGTAGGTTTAAAAGTGGTATAACAAGTCAAAATACATAAGTGATGGAGCACATAATGATATCAGGTGAGCATACTCAATGTAAAGTCAATGAGTGGTAGATGTTATTGCAGTTATGGTTTCTTCATCATTTGCAGTGTGTTGATGCAGGGCAATCTCGGACAAGCGAATTGATGGAAGTTAACACAATAACAATAGTGGATAGTGATCAACAAGCATTAAGATGTTATTGGAAGGAAAAGAAAAGGAAATATAGAGACACAATAACATCAAGGTCGGGCACTAATGTGGAGGGTAATGCTAATTGCAGTTCAAGCAACTTGGATGGCATTGTGGATAAGATCATCAAGTATTTTAAAAATCAAACAAGACACTTATGTTGTGAAGATAAAATCGAGGCACTAAATAGCATGTTGCAAAGTCCATGTATTGGGAAACCTTTTGATGCAATGGGTAGTAACAAAGATCATGTGACATGTGCCCTTTTCATCAATCTTTAGAATACACTACAAAATATGAGAAAGAATTTTGATGACCTTGTGTTGAAGAGATCAACATTAATGATGGCTCTAAATAGTGATGCATATTTATCGACAAATCAAATAAATATTTGAAGACTTTCTAGGGTATTGGGAGTAAGTAGGAAAGTCTTCTATGATACGATTAGACGATTAAGTACAGTTGAGTCTGATCATAGTTTTTTGAAGGCAACTAGTAGGGCAACACGTACCACATGTATCACGAAAGAGGTCAAGCATGTGATTATCACGTTTTAGACAACAGAGATCAGCAGGGTCTCACCAAATAAGAAGGATATAAGCAGGACCCAACTTGGCAGAAATCAATATTTGGAGCATCCTATTCACCTTCTTCATGTATCTCAAGTAATCCTATTTTCAATCATCTGTTCACAATTTTAGCTAATTATACAAGAACTAGTAACAACTAACTTATAGTAACAATCTAATAGTAATAGCTAACTAGTAACAAGCTAATAGTAATACCTAACTAGTAACAAGATTTTTAGAAATAGCCTATTACAAGCAACTAACCAAGAAATTGGCTCTTAAGTAAGTTTCTACACCACTTGATCCAAACGTCAAGCTTACACTGGAGGACTCATCATCACTTGTGGATGTGCATACCTATCGACAGCTTGTTGGTTCATTACTCTATCTTGCAAATGCTAGACCAGATATTGCTTATGCAGTTGGTATACTAAGTCAGTTTGCACATCAGCCTTGTCAAACTCATTGGGATGCTGCTCAGAGACTACTTCGATACCTTGCCCTCACCCAACATCATGGTCTTTGGTATAGAGGGGGTATCGAACTCGCCAGATATTCAGATTGAGATTGAGCTGGTGATCCTGATTCTAGACGGTCTACTTTTGGGTATATATTCTTGCTTGGCTCAAGACCTATCTCTTGGGCAAGTAAGAAGCAGCCTACAATTGCTCTATCATCTACCGAGGCCGAGTACTGAGCATCGATCTTTGCAGCATGTGAGGCCATTTGGCTTCAATGTTTATTATCTGACATTGGTGTTTTCTAGGATACTCCGACATGTCTTCGCACGGATAGCCAATCATCCTTGGCCATCGCCAAGAATCCAGTGTTCCACGCTCGGACAAAGCACATCGAGATCCAGTACCACTTCATCCGCGAGAAGCTCATATCTCAGGAGATTACTTTGGAGCAGTGTACCTCTCAGGAGAACCTGGCGGACATGTTCACGAAGGCTCTACCTCCGATTCCGCTTTACCGCTTAGTGGACCTCTGCATCATTCAACCGCTCCAAATGGAGCTGCAGAGGGGGTGTTGATCACATGATTGCTCCTACTTCATCTACATTTGTATCCGCATGAGTGCATCTCCATTTTGTATCCAGGAGGCACTCCATTTCTAGTCTATTTCCATTTTATATTGTATTGCCTTCGTATTTGGGTACCTTGCCATATGCTTCTACCAGTTGTATTCATTCTCCTTTCAGGAGACTTATCCCACATATGATGTACTTTTGAGAGCCCCCCCAAATCTATATAAGGAGGGCCTCTCCCCTCATTTGTACTTGGTTAGAAGCTTGAGGAGCCTACTCCATTCTCTTGGCAAGCTCATTTCTAATCCACATGAGTTTACCCATTTCATGGTCTACTCATTTTGTGTCTCACACATTCTTTGTTTTGTGAGAGTACTTTACTTTTCATTTTTCTTCCGCATGCGTACTCTCTACAAAATGTGCATACAAAGTAAGGGGCATAATCCTTACTTTTCAAGAAGAAGATGGTACACATACATAGTCACCTTGATTTACTCATCACTCAATATCTATAGATCCAATGATTCTAAAACGTTGTAGGCATGCATACCACAGTCCTAAATTTGTATTCCAATAAATATATTGGATAATGAGTTTATCCACATAGAGAAAGGATTCAAAGAACGTGAAAAAGTTTACTCAATATACTACGATAGACAACACAAGAACGTGAAAAAGCTTACTCAATATACTACGATAGACAACACAGATACAACTAGCAATGAAAAAGAATTATAAGAGTATTGCTAATTGGTATATGATACAAAGAGAGATTTTGGACTCGTCCAAATTTGAGGAAAGAAATAGAGCCCTCAAAATGAGTGTGATGATTAGCTCATATCAGCTCTAATATCCACGACTAAACTCATAGTGTATATATGCACTTTTGTGGTGCATATTTAAAGATTAAACCTAAAATTGGTCCAAAAGTTTAGGTATTGACTTGAAATTTTCAGTCAAATGGAGTCATGGATTTTGGATTCCTATAAATCCTTGAGATTCTCTCTATATGAGTTACCTTTGACCAAGATAATACTAGACAGTAACATTTGAAACTCCTTAAGTATATGCTATAATGAGTGTAAATTTATGCCTCATGTATCAAGAGAACTCCTATGTGCATTAGTCAATAATTTAGGATTGCTTCATATACTAGTGAATCTCAAATGGGAAAATCCATGGAGTCTAAAATTCAAGCCATCCAAGATAACAAGACTTTGATACTTACAACTAGATGACCTAATCATTAAGTAACTGGAGTAAAATGGATTTATATGATGCACTTATCGTTGAGGTAGCTAACATTGGGAGGAAAACTCTATACCTAAATGGGCAATGTCAAATTTTTGAGATAGCAAGTTAGATGCATCTTTGGCATATTGTACTTGTTTAGGATCTCATAATGCTTGCTATACACCATATTGTTATGCAACGTTTATGTCTAGCCTATGTAAAAAGAATCATAATATTTCTTTTAATGAGGCAAGTAAGTTAAAAAATTGTATGAATCCTATGCAATAAGCATTTGATTCCATTGTGAAGAATGGTACTTGCTCTTTATGTTACTTGCCTCTTAGAAAAGAGGCCATTGGCACTAAATGGGTGTACAAACTAAAACGCAAACTTGATGGAATAGTTGACATGTATAAGGCTAGCCTTCTTGCCAAAGATTATTCTCAACGAAAGGAAATTGAGTTTCATAGACGTGCTCCATCATGCCAAGTAAAAACCGTTCATAATACCTCATCTTTGTAGCTCATCATGGTTGGAATGTAGATTAGTTGGATATTAAGAGAACATTTTGAAGATTTACTTGAAGAAATGTATATATTTTGGACCCATGCTTTTGTGCAAAAGGGCATGAAAAGAAATTATGCATCTTTGAAAAAGGGATTATATGGATTAAACCAAGCACCACATGCTGGTAATGAAAAATATGTGCCTACTTACTAGCACATGGATTTGAGAATAGTCCATTAGAGAGAACCTTATATATTGAGCATGCAAATGATGAAATTCCCATTACTGTTGTTTATGTTCATGATAGTCTGCACGTTGCTCCTAAGAAGAAGCAAATAACTGAATTTAAGACAAATTTGCATGACTCTTTTGAGATTTTAGATTTGGGGATTTTGCTTCGTTATTTTGGGGATTCAACTTACGCAAGTTGATGTGGGAGTAGGTTCTGTCATAAAAAATACATCAATAGGTTATTGAAATTCTTAGCATCAAATATTGCAAACATAATGCCACTCACATGAAGAAAAGACTTCATTATGTTTGAGATGACTTCATTATGTTGGAGATGCATTCGATGTTGCTACCTATCACCAGAATATTGGATGCTTGATTTACTTATGCATAAACCGGTACAATATCCAGATTGATGTCTCTCAAATGAGTAGGTTTATGCATAATCGAGATGGTAAGAAGTGGTATGTGGTTAAGCACACATTTCAATTTTTGAGTGGTTCCTATGTACTTAAGTTGTTTTATCCCAATGGGGGAATCACTACCTCCAAAATAACATGCTTCTTTAGAATCATACTGGGTTGCATTCTGCTAGGACACTCATGTATCCATAAGTGTTTTTCACTTCATTCTTTGTAGATCATGCATATCATAGTTGGGAAGGAGGTAGCCTATTGTGGCCACTTCTAGTTGTGCAGCTTTGTACAACGTAGTTCTCATGACTAGCATTGAGGTTGTGGCTTAAATGCCTTCTGATTGATTTGGGTGTTGGTTAGTCTTCTACCACCATCATCTTAACATATAGTTTGGGTGTTGGTTATTCATCTACCACCACCATCTTAACTAATAGTTAGACTGCATTATCATTGGCAACGAATCTTGTGTTTCATGCTCACACAAATGATATTTGGGTGCACTATCATTATGTCATGGAGAGACTCTCTATTGGAGAACTTAGTTTGGTGCATATGCTCACACAAATGATTATTGCACACCTCTTTACAAAGACTCTACCTAGGGAGAAGTCTAAATCTTTCCCTAAAGCTTTGAGCTTACCTCCTTTGTCGATTGATTTGAGTCCACAAAGTTCATCCCATCAGCCCCAGGGGATTTCTTGATATATTTTGCTAGTTATGTGTGTGAACACACTTAAGACAACTGATTATGTTTTTTTCCTCTGTAGGATGGTTTTTTCTTTGGATTTTGCATACAATTATAACCCCAAAGGGCCACTTATCTTGCAAATTAGTTTATTAATATAATTCGTATTTGCTCTTAGCTTCCTCTTCTTCGTGTTGGTGTTTATGTGGTTCTGTATTCCTCAAACTCCACCGAGAGAGAGAGAGAGAGAGAACAAGAATTTTGATGTGCTGGGTACTAAATGTGCTACAACATGCACCTACTAACTGAAAAAAAAAACTTTGGAAATCAAAGTTATTATTAGAGAACATAACCATTGATACCACATATTATACGATTTGTAGCATTAAGCCCTATTTGTAAAAGATGAACAATCTGGGAGAGGCAATATAGTTAAAGTGGTCTTGGTTCTCGTTCGATTATTCTTCAATAAATGGTTCTCACCAAAAGCTCTTCATGATTGCTTCATCTTCATTAGTATAAAATAACATTCCAACTACTTTGAGCACAAAATTTTGAACATTGGATAATGCAATCTGAATATGATGCTATCATGTAAAATGGTACTTGGACTTTATGTGACTTGCCCTGTGGCAAGAAGGCCATTGACACTAAGTGGGTATACAAGCTGAAGCATAAACCTCATGGAAGAGTTGACAGGTATAAGGCTCGGCTTGTTGCAAAGGGTTATCTGCACAAAAGAGGCATTGATTTTGATAAAACCTTTGCTCCTACTTACCGAATGACTATTGTTCATAGCATCTGTGCACTTGCAGCTCATCATGGTTGGAATGCATATCCGTTGGACATTAAAATAGCATTTCTCAATGGTGACTTGCTTAAAGAAGTCTATGTTTTTCAGTCCCATGGCTTTGTGCAAAAAGGGCATCAAGTGATACCCGGATACTTGGATTGTTTTATTCGAAGGGGGAATCACTAGCGCTAGATTTGCATGTTTTTTTTTATACTGATTGGGTTGGTTTTTATGACACTCATGTGTCCAATAGTGGCATTTGCTTCATGCTTGGTAGCTCATGTATATCTTGGTTGAGCAAGAAGCAGCCTACTGTGGGCTCTTCTAGTTGTGAGGCTGAGTATAGGGTAGCTTTCACAATGATTATTGAGTGTGTGTCGCTTAGATGCCTTATGGCTGATTTGGGTGTTGGTCAGTCTTCTACCACCACCATCTTCACTGACAGTGAGAGCACATTGGTAGTTGCGAGGAACCGAGTGATCCATGCTTGCACTAAGCACATTGAGGTGCATTATCATTATGTCAAGGAGAGGTTCTCTGCTTGGGAGATCATCTTGGCATATGAGCCCACACAAGAGAACATTGTAGAACTTTTTATGAAGGTCGTGCCTAGGGAGAAGTTTGAAGCTTTGTGCAAAGCTTTGGGCTTACTTCCTTTTGTGGATTGATTCCACATAGCTTGGCCCTTCTTTATACATGAGTGCTAGCTCCTTGTTCACCCCATCACTCCAAGGAAGGATTTGTTGATACATTTAGGTAGTGATGTGTGCGAACACTCTAGGAATGCCAAGGTACTTTTTTCCCTTTTTAGGAGGTTCTTTTCCCTCGGCTTGTATATATGCATATTGCTCTGATGGGCTGCGTGTCTTTGTACATTCTAGTGGTAATACATTCAATACTGCGTGTTATGCTCCAAGCTTCTTCTTCTTCTTCCTTGTGTTGTTCGCGTGCTTCCCCAGACATCTACCTCCAACATTCATGAGTTCCCCATGATTGGTGTGTCTATCTTAGTAGGTAGGGAATGTATCTTTCCAATTCATTATACTCTTAAAAAAACAAACTCGAGAAACAAGCATGTCACACAACCAATAGAAACTTTGAAAGCAATCAATTCCACAATATGTTTGAAACTTTGAAAGCATCAATTCGCATGTCTTACACTTTTTTATAATTGGCAAGCAGTAGTGCTAATTCCAACAAGATCACAATCTGCATGCGCCTTCTAGCTACCAGCCTATCGCCTTTAAAAGTTATTCTACATAACAGACTTTCAGCACTATGGTCTATAGATCCTCAAGATGGGTGTCCATGAGTTCCTCATGATGGGTTTCTTTACCTCACGATGTTGGGGGTGTGTCTTTTCAATTCATTGTACTCTCAAAAAAAACAATAACAAACTTCAGAAGCAAACATCTCACGCAATCAATAGAACGAATTTCAAAGATACAGCCACGTCCGTTAGAAGTCTGCGTAGAAAATAAAGCAAAAGTATGCCAGAGATAGGTAGGTAAAATTTCTCTGAAAAACATTACGAGTAATTTGTTTTTCTTGTCTAGCAAACTTCTGTTTGCGTTATTTGTATTGTCGTTGACTTTGTGTTTCGATTCTCTACTTTTGTTCGAATTCTTTTTCTTTATCTGCTTCATGTTTTTTTTTCCAAATTGTACTTTGTGCGTTGTAAATTTAAATGATACGTTTAACGAATTTTTTTCAATTTAGTTTATATTAATTTTTATTTTATCTTATTTTAATGTTTTGATTCTTTGGATTATAAATAATTGGTTTCAAATTATAGTTATATATAAATAACGTGGGTTGATTTGGCCTTACACACATACACATACAAGAATGCATATTTAACCATATGGTTTTACATATGTGTGCATACACACATGAACAAATACACATACAAGAATGCATATTTTAACCATATCGTTTTACATATGTGTGCATACACACATGAACGAATAGATGGGTTTGATATACAAGAGCATACAACATATACAAACAAAATGTTATGTGTTCAAGTTGTACATGGCAACCTCCATTATCTGCATGGTCTATCATTCCGTAGGAGGAAGGTTAAGCAAGAGAAGGTTTCCCTGCATCAAGGAATCATCAACTTGAATAAAATACAGAAATATTTTGAGGATGCAAATAAGAATCAGAAAGAAACATTTTAAAGTCTGATTTGATGAGCATCATTGTCTCTCCCCTCATGTTATTCATGAAAATGATTAAGTTCTTGTTTGTGATTCAAGCCATGACACCCAAAATCTTGCTTGGGGAATTTTTCCTAAATATTGTTTTGGAACTTTTATTGTTTCAACCGGTCATGATAATTCTACTTACTCTCTTTGTGAGCTTGATGGCATGAAAACCAAAACTCCATTTCCAGGGAAGAGGATAAATATTTTCAAGAGGAGAAGTGATCTAGGAGTCATGAATGAAGAATTAATTCAAAAATGCTATATGGATGAAGATGATCCTACCCTTGATTTTTCAATAAATACATGCAAAGAAAAGTAGGCCTCGGCTAGGAAAAAAAAAAGAAACAATGATGATTAAGAGAACTTGAATGCTTGATGGAATAAGATATGCAGGTTTAGAGGGTGTGGACATGGACATAAGATTTTGTTTGAACGATGCACAAGTGAAGGTTGAGTAGTAACCTCTACGACATGAAGCCCTCCTAAGCTTGAAGGATGCAGTGCTACTTACAAAAAAGAAAAAAAGGATGGTGAAAGTGAAGGTTTCAAGAGATCTTTCTCAATATTCTCTCTATCTCCGAATAATAAAGCAGTGGTTTTGGGCTTGATAATGCAAAAAGAAAGGAAGCAGTGGTTAGTAAGAAACAAAGATTTTCTAAGCCGTGAGGAAGTTTTCCTTTTAGTTTGGGAGTTATTTTTGCCAATCCACGAAGCAACATGCATAGAAGTTTACGATCTTAAATCATGCAAAAGAGAAGCGACATTCTTCCATCGGAAGTTTGTTCTTAATTTTGTTGTTCATTATCTAACAGAGAAACGTTTTATGCAATCAATAGCTCATATGGATCATCATAAGTAATTTTTTTAGCTCAAATATTCCCTAATGGTGGCTCAAATTGTTATGAGAGCTTAATCTTGTATACTTCCTTGAGTTATCTTTTTTCTAGAACTTTTGCTTGCCTACTATCTTCCTCATATCTATAAGTTTCTGGTTTTATGTCCATGGTTTTTAATTACCAATCTAGTGATGTTAGAATTTCTACTCTAATTGTTCTTTTGATTTCAATGAAGAAAAGAATCTTTAAATGCATTTGAGGACTCAACTCTCACCATGATTCCATTTTGTTAATTCAAGCTTTAATCATCCATTTGGAAAGAAGATTGTTGGCCATAGCCTCCACATCCAGAATACCAAGACCACCTGCATCTTTTAGGCAAATGCAGATCTCCCATTTCATTTTTGACATTCCTCTCTCATTGGCATCATCTATCCATAAACTGTTTTTACAATTTTTTTCATTTTCATCAACTCAAAGTTAGTTGTTCTCCAACACACAAGGAAACAGATAATGCATAAAATTAAGGAAGTGTTGATCATGATCACATAGACTGTGACATTGAGTTGCATACCTTTCCAGTATTGAAGTTTAGACTCCAACTTATGAAGAACTCAATCCCACTTCTCACTCATCGCATACCTTTCCAGTATTGAAGTTTAGACTCCAACTTATGAAGAACTCAATCCCACTTCTCACTCATCGAGACCTCAAAAACCAAAGGAATACCTAATAACCTAACCACCTATCCTAAAGCAAGCTCTTGGCACCCTTGGTTAGAGAGGAACTATCAAGGGAGTTGATAGGTGGTTCTGCAGGCACACTTGGAGTGGCTAGTTTTGTAGCTCAAAGGTTGAACAAAAGATATGAAGGATGACCAAAAATTTGCAAGACAACTCCCATCCTTCTAAATAAAGGAATTAGTGTCGTTACCGATTATGCTTAACACCATTTGCTCTTGCCTTCGAGGAAGCAGAAGGCATCTAAGATTTTTGAACTTAAGCTAATTTTCAACAAGACATTTGAGTCCATCCATGGAAATAACAAAACATACACGAAGTAGAGGGTAGACTTGTCTGATTGACCTTTTGAGCTTAATGGGGTCTTAAAGACTACCATTGATATCAATGTACACTAATGCATTGGCAAATATAGAACACACCATTCTCACAAAACTACGGCCTAAGCACACGTGCTTCAGAGATTGCAAAATGAATTCCCACTCAAGTTTATCATAAGCCTACTCAAAATGAATATTGAGAATCACCAAAATCTGTCTAGATTCCTTCACGTCCTTCACATTTGTCCATGATAACATCCAAAATGGACCTTTGTTTCATGGAAACTTTTTTATCATTGCTTGTGATTAATAATTGGATTGCCAGTGCCTTGGAAATGGGGTTTTATCTACTTTGGAGCATAGTTATCAGCCCCCTATTTTTAACTCCATTATGTTTGTCCTTCTTGTAGATAAACTTGATAACTCCTTCATTTAGAAAGACAAGGAGGGCTCCAAATCTAAGGGTTTCTTTCTCACAAAACTTAAAGGACCAGTGAGGGATTCTTTAAAGGCTTGAAAAAGCTCGTTAGTGAGATCATCAAGATCAGCGTTCTTACCCAAGGGAAGGGAATTCATTTTTACCTTTATTTTATCAATGGAAAGAGGTTCGTCCAAGCCGTAAGGGACAATAGGTGGGATCATCTTGGATCTGAATCTTCAAATATTATCAATACATTTCTCTCTCATATTTCAAAGAGGATACACCTCTTACACTTATATGTCCCTCAAGTAGCTTTGATGTGAACCTTTTCCCTATCATGAGCACTTTTTACTCTAGTGCTAGCTAGAGGTTTTTTCCCCCTATTACCACATACTTGATACTCTCATATGTGGTGGTACTTTGTACTTAGGGATATTATTCAACTCTTACTTCAGTTCAGTTCATCATCAATAGAGAGAGCTATTCCAGCCATCATCTTCTTTGTATGTCTTGCTGTGTTTGTGCTCCTTGTGTGTGCTTCTCGTGTGTCTCACACTTTTACACATAGCGAATGGTGGTATCAGAGTAGGTTCAGCTCCTTCTCAAGTTTCAGTTTTTCGTGTCGCGGTGTGCGTGCACTTTTAACAGTGCAAATCGACTTTGCAACATAGAACTCTCAATTTCACCAGCCAAGAAACATTTCCACTAGGTGAGCTGGGGTTTTACCCTCATTTTGAAGCCATTCGTGTAGTCAGAATTGCCATCAGAGTGATGGTTTGTGAGCTGAAATTTTTGCATTCATTTCAACTTTCGTCAAAGTGAAGATTTTGTCACATTCTGGTTCCTTAGTGAAATTGCGGGCAGCAATGACTTGTTTGGCATGCTTCAAGCTGAAGATAAGCTTCATGGGACCAACTATCCAATGTGGTCTTACATGATTAAGCATGTTCTTGTTGCTAAACAACTTTGGAACATAGTGGCAGATGTAGATTGAAGACCCGCATGTTCTTCTACTTCACAGTCTACTGTCACAGATGGAGCTTGTTCTTCGAGTACAGTGGTTTTTCCTTCTCCACCTACATAAGAGTAGCTTAGATGGGATGGAAAAGATGCTCAAGCTCATTCTTTGATTGTGCTTTTAGTGAAGCGTCATATAGTTCCACACATTCGATCATGTTCTACATCGAGACAGGCATGGGACACTCTTGCTTCTTTGTATCCATGCGTAATCAAGCATGTGTTGCATACTTCAGGAAGCAACTTGAGTATGTATGTATGGCTAAAAATGAGTCGGTGGATGTGTATGTGACATGCATCAAGGACTTGAAAGAGCAATTGGCAAACATAGATGAAATCATTTCGGATGCATCACTCATTTCTACATTGTTGAAAGGATTATCGGAATCTTTTCAAAGTTTTGCTATTACACTCCGTTTGGTTGCAAAAGAAAATCCTAATATGTATGCATTTGATGAGGTTGTGTCTCTTTGTTTTCAAGAAGAGCAATCTAGAGTGAATAGGAGTGGTTTAATTGAGGGAAAGCAAACACTTGCTATCTCACAAAAGGGGAAAAGCAAGTATGATTCAGCTTTGGGTTCATCAAAACCAAAGCCTAAAGATTCCTCTTCCACTCATTCCTCTAATGATGCTCATTTGCAAAAGAAGAAGAGATGCAAATATTGGTGGAAGGCTAGTCATACTATTGATGAGTGTAGAAAGCTTGCTAAATGCAATGAAAAGAAGAAGGAATCTGGCATGTCTATTGCTGAAATTGAGCAAATGCAAAGAATGATGAACCTAACATGGCTCAAGAATTTTGGGCATGTGTTGTTACATTTCAATATGATGCTTCTTTGCATCCTAAATATATGGTTGTGAGTGAGGCTGATTCGGATTGGTTCTTTGATAGTGGTGCTTCAAAGCACATAACATCATGCAAAAGATTTTTTGCCTCTTTGAAAGATGCACCCAAAGGAGGACATGTGCTGTGTGCAAACAATGCCTCTTATCCTATCATTGGAGTAGGAGAAATTGAGCTTACAACTGCTAATGGAGGTGTGATTCTCTTGAAAAATGCATTGTATGTGCTCGGTATAAAGAAGAACTTAATTTCAGTTCCATTGATTGCCAAAGCTAGACTTCATGTACACTTTGTTGATGATAAGTGTATGGTTCATGATTTCAACAATGGCGATGTTATCGTGATGTCCGGTACATTATGTAATGGTTTGTATCACATGGATACAAGAGGGCTGCCTCGAATGCCTTGGTTGTTCATACTTCTTCCATGGCAGAAATGGAGCTTTGGCATGCTCGTTTTGGTTACTTGAACTTCAATATTTTGCTTTACTTGCAAAAGAAGGACGTGAATATTGGTTTTCCTACACTTGATTCCATTGAAAATCATACATGTGAACAATGCATTCTTGGAAAAATGCATCGTGCTTCTTTTCCAAAAGATAGTCATACACACACTACAAGAAAATTGCAGCTTGTTCATAGTGATGTATGTGGTCCCGTCAAGACTCCATCTTTTGGGAAGCATGTATATTTTGTTAGATTCATTGATGATGCTACTCTCCATACATGGGTGTATCCTATGAAAGCAAAGAATGAGGTATTTTCTTGCTTCAAAGCATTTTTAGCTATGGCTAAAACTTTTTCTTCATAAAAGCTTTTGACTCTACGCACGGATCATGGTTGTGAATACATGTCACATGAGTTCAATGCTTTTCTTCGTGAAAGAGGTTTTTCACACCAATGTATGGTGCCATATACACCTCAACAGAATGGTGTTACCGAGCATAAAAATAGAACTCTTCTTGAAATGGCACGATGTATGGTTAAAGGAAAGCATATTCCTGATAAGTTTTGGATGGAAGCGGTCATGTGTGCAAATTATGTGTTGAATCGTTGCCCTACAAAACCATTGAGAGTCATCACTCCTTATGAGGCTTGGAATGGTCATAAGCCTATGGTTAGTCATATGTGTGTGTTTGGTTGTTTGTCATATGCTCTTGTGCCATCACAACAACATCACAAACTTGATGACAAGGCAGAGAAATGTATATTTGCTGGTTATAGTGCTGAAAGTAAGGGATATCGTTTGTACCATCCATTGACGAACACAATTATTGTGAGTCGAGATGTGGTATTTGCTGAAAATTCAGTTTTCCCTCTACTTGAATGCAAAAAATAGTCAATAGTCAGCTCACAAGATGTGTTCGATACACTCATGCCTCTGTTCCAAAATGGTGCGCTTGAGTATGGCCACATAGACCAGCCAACTGAGGTTCAAAGGGTTGAAAACTTCCAACCAAATAGGGCTGAAAATGTAGAGAATCTCCAGCCAAACATGGCTGAAAAATTTCAGCCAAAAATTGTCAAAACTGCTGGAGATTTCCAACCACATATGGTTGAACATTTGCATCAAAACATGGCTGAAAATGAGCATGAAATTTAGCCCACACATGATGTACATATTGAAGATGTTTTACATAATGAACGCATGTATATCAAGAGTGCACAAAATATGCCAAAGTGGTTGAAACAAACTTTGCAGGACAACAAATTGAGTGCACCTTTACTTGGTAGAACAAGATCAAGCTCTCACCATGCATCAAGTAATTTTGTGGATTATTCTCTTATTGCTACAACATGTAATGAAGAGCCACTTTCTTTTGAAGATGCATATGACGATCCACAATGGATGAGTGCTATGCAATCAAACATGGATTCCATACATAGGAATGGTACTTGGGAGCTATGTGAATTGCCAAAAGGAAAGAATGTCATTGGTAAAAAGTGGGTTGATAAGATTAAGAGAAAATCTGATGGTAGCATTGATCGCTACAAAGCTAGATTGGTTTCCAAAGTATATGCGCAACAATATGGCATTGATTATGAGGAAACATTTGCACCTACTTCACGCATGACTACCATTCATACCGTGGTTGCATTGGCTGCCCATCAAGGTTGGAAAGTGCATCAGTTGGACATAAAAACAGCCTTCTTGAATGGTGATTTGCAAGAAGAGGTTTATGTGAAACAACCGCCTGGATTTGCTATGAAAGGGAAGGAGCATATGGTTTGTCGCTTGCGTAAAGCCTTATATGGTCTCAAGCAAGCTCCATGTGCATCATATGACAAAATACATAAGCATTTAGTTGATCTTGGCTTCACATGTAGTCCAATTGAAAGCACACTCTATGTACGCAAAAATGGGGCTGATCTTATAGTGCTTGTTCTTTATGTCGATGACATACTCTTGAGTGGGTCATGTGATGCAAAACTTGACATTCTTATGGCTGATTTGCAGCATACTTTTGATGTCACTTATCTTGGTCTTTTGAGCTACTATCTTGGCATCCAGTTTGTATCCGTTGAGGGGGGAATTGTTATGCATCAAGCAAAGTATGTTGAAAAACTACTTCAGTGTTTTGACTTTGAGGATTGTAAGCCAGTTTCCACACCAGTTGAGACAAGATTCATTTTCTCAGTTGAGGATTCCAGTGATGCATTTGACACTGCTCTTTATCAGCAAGTTGTGGGATGTCTTATATATGCATGCAACAGAAGGCCAAATATACAATATGCAATTTCCCAGTTGAGTCAATTCATGCATACCCCTGGCACTAAGCATTGGCAAGTGGTGAAACGTGTGTTTAGATATCTCCGAGGCACTTTGAGCTTAGGTCTCTTTTATGGCAGAGATATTCAGCCATGCTTGCATGCTTTTACAGATACTGATTGGGTTGGTTGTTATGATACTCGCATATCCACTAGTGGTAATTGCTTTTTCCTTGGAGACTCATGCATATCTTGGTTGAGTAAGAAGAAACCTACAGTGGCGACATCGAGTTGTGAAGCTGAGTATAGGGCAGTTTTCATAGCTATAGTGGAGTGTATATGGCTGAGATGCCTATTGATGGATCTTTGCGTGGAGATTGATGTTGCTACGCATCTTCTCACTGATAGTCAGACTGCTTTGGCTGTTGCACGAAACCTAGTGTTTCATGGATGGACCAAATATATTGAGGTGCATTATCACTATGTGAGAGAGTGCCTTCATGCAGAAGATATTTATTTGGTATACGTGGCTACACATGATAATGTGGCAGACATATTCACCAAAGCTCTTCCATGGGAAAAGTTTGATGCTTTTTGCAAAGCTTAAGGCTTATTACCTTGTGGGGGCTGATCTATCACTCCTTGTATGTGTTCACATCATTTTCTCCACGGGGGTTTGTTACACTTATGTGTTCCTCGAGTAGCTTTGATGTGAACCTTTTCCCTATACATGGGGACTTTTTACTCTAGTGTTGGCTAGAGGTCTTTTCCCCCTCTTACCACATACTTGATACTCTCATATGTGGTGGTACTTTGTACTTAGGGATATTATTCAGCTCTTACTTCAATTCAGTTCATCATCAATAAAGAGAGTTATTCCAGCCATTGTCTTCTCTGTGTGTCTTGTTGCGTTTGTGCTCCTTGTGTGTGCTTCTCGTGTGTCTCTCGCACTTCTACACACACCCAAAAACACCATGGCAAGGATGCTTGTAAAGTGTTCCAATATGTGATCGTGATTTTTCTTCTCTCTCCTACATTCAAGACCATTTTTTTTATCAAATTAGAAATAATTTCCTTGACCTACTTCTTCTTTAAATTCTACATATTTCTTTCATAAATTTGTCCATTTTTCTTGCCCACCACTTTTCCTTCTCCGTCCTACCTTCTTAGCCATTCTTTTTATCAAATTAGGAAGGTCATCCTGACCTATTTCTTCTTTAAAATTCCATAAATTTCTTTGATAGGTTGGTCCATTTCACATCCACCACTTTAGAAGAAAAAATGAAGAGCCTCTTTTGTTGGATTTGTTACTCCTTGCTCAGTTTACATATCATTTTGAGAAGACCTTTTTGGAGATGCATCTTTTCTTTTTTCACCTCTTCTTCAAGCCTTGAAAGGCTTCCATAGAGACTTTCTCTTCTTTCATTCCTTTTCTTTTGGGTCTGGATTTTGTCTTGGCATATAATACTACGGTTAACCTTCATTGCATTAATCCAACACGTATCGAAGATTTATGGAAATCTTGAGACCACACTAGATCAACTTTTTAATGGATGGAGGACAATGCAAATACTAAAGGAATCCGCATTAACACATGCAGGCTTCTGTGAAGAGAGATGGTGGATGCAATCCAAAGATGAGTAGGTGCTGCTACCACCAGCTGCACACCAGCCAACTGAGACTTCAAATTTGATTAGTAGACCCTTTGAGCTTCCTAAATCCACAAAAATATCAGCCAAGTACTTTGGAACATGTATCCCAAAAGTTTAAGTCAAGACAGACTAGTTGCGAAATGACTAGCTCCCAAAACTTGCTATTTTTGGACATACACCTGCTAGAAAAAATGAACAGTGCTCTCAACTTGGTAGGAGTTAGAAAAATTCCTTTTGGGCATAGCAAATAGACTTACCAAGCTTCCGAATCCAAGTTAAAACACTTCAAATGATGGACTGAGGACTGAGAACAAGTTTCATCAATTTCTGGAACATGCCCACCATTCTCGGGGCTCTACGGAGATAGACTAGTGAGCAGTAAATTGCAGATATCTTCAAAATTATCCAATGACCTTGAAAACTTACAAGTAGAAAGTGGACAGTATGAGCTATCCAACGCAAGTTAAATCACTGAAAAATGTTCCGTAGAACGCGAGATATGACCTTCTGAAGTTACTGTTCTGAGTGAGTATAGTAGAGAACAAAACAGAGAAGTGAATGATGATAAATGTATAAATTCATATATGATTACAACCACATTGGCAATGAATCTTTGCACAATGGGAGTAGAATGATAGAGCTATGGAGTAAGCTATTCAATCTCTACAAAATGACATGAAGTGGTCACGTACAAGGCTTGCTTATCGCCTCTTCCTTCTTGCTCTTTTTATAGCTATTCTTGGAGGGAGTTTTGAATTTGAATTCGAATGGCTCCACCTAAAAGTGATCCCCAAAGTTAGGAGATATTCCCTCAGCTCAAAAATTTGTGATTTTGGTAGTTGGAGCCACGAAATTTCTTTTACATCATGCATGAGGTAAGCCATCCTTTTCCTTTTTCTTTTTTCAATTACAAGAGATAAAAATGAACTCTTTTACAAGAGGTGTTCACATGACTACTCATGTGACTTACAAATGAGGATGATATCAAACATATCAAGCATGTAGGCTTGGGTAAAATGCACCAACAGCTCCCCCTCAAGCCTAACATGCTTGGCCTCCAAATAAGTCTTCAATTGTCCTTGATTTCCTGCAAGCCAATCATCAACTTGAATCTACTTAACTTTGTACCATCAAGAGCTTTAGTCAACATGTCTACACATTGCATATCTGTAGAGACATAGGATAGTTGAATATCCTTACTCATTAGCTTCTCCCTTACATAATGGTAGTGGACTTCAATATGCTTGGTTCTAGCATGGTATACCGGATTAGCTGCTAGATGTAATGAGCTTGTGTTGTCACCAAAAATGTGAGGTGTTGAAGAATGAAGTCCAAGATCTGTGTACAAAGACTTTAACCACATGATTTCTTGAGTTGCGTTAGCCAAACCTCTATATTCAGCTTCAGTAGAAGATAATGCCACGGTTGGTTGCTTCTTCGATCACCAAGAAATAATTTTTGAACCTGCAAATGATATATACCCGGATGTGCTTCTTCTATCATCTCTAGATCCGGCCCAATCTGCATCTGAGTAGACCTTTAGCTCAATATCTGAAGTATATGAATAAAACAAACCTTCATTCATGGTCCCCTTTAGGTACTTGAGGACTCTCATGGTCGCTTCCATATGTGGTCTTCTCGGCTTATGCATAAACTGACTCAATATGCTAACACTATAGCATATATCCACCCTTGTGAGTGTTGCATAGTTCAAACTTCCAACCAAGCTTTGATAGCTTGTGATGTCTTCAATTGGCTCTCCTTCATAAGCACTAAGCTTATGATTTTGCTCCATAGGTGTACCTACACACTTGGTATTTTCCATCTTGAACTTGACGAGCATGTCATGGACATACTTCGTTTGTGTGATGTATATACCTGAATCTGTGTAGATCAACTCCAATCCAAGAAAATAAGTGAGTGGTCCGAGGTCACTTATTTTGAACTCCTCCTTCATTTGACTCTTTACCTCTTTGATTCCTTCAAGATCATTGCCTGTGATAATAATATCATCAACATACACACATAAATAGATCACTTCAGATCCATTCCTCTTTATGAACAAAGAGGTATCCGCCTTGCTAGCTTTGAATCCTTGGTCCTGCAAATAAGTCACTAATCTGAAATTCCAAGCTCTTGGAGCTTGCTTCAATCCATACAAAGCTTTCTTTAGTTTGCATACATAGTTAGGATGATGTGCATCCTCATATCCAAGAGGTTGTGCCATATACACTTCCTCAGAAATCCATCCATTCAAGAAAGCATTCTTTACATCAAGTTGATAAAGATTCCAATTTCTAGATGCAGCAAGACTAATGAGAACCCTAATTGTAGGCATTTTTGCAACAGGAGAGAAAGTCTCCTCATAATCAATACCATGGGTTTGAGCAAACCCTTTAGCAACTAACCTTGCTTTGTGTCTATTTATACTTCCATCTGGATTCCTCTTGATTTTGTATATCCATTGAGATCCGATTATCTTCATAGATGGCTTGTTAGGTACAAGCTCCCAAGTGTCATTCTCCTTCAAGGCTTCCATTTCTTCATCCATTGCATCTCTCCAAGCTTTCTTGCTTTGTGCTTCTTCGAATGTGGTAGGTTCTTCATTGGTTGAATCCTTTGCAATGTAGATGGAGTGCTTGGTGACCAAAGAAGTATCATAACCAAACCTCTCTGGTTTTTTCTTCTCCCTTGAAGACCTTCTAAGTGGTTGATGTGAGCTCTCGGGTCCATATGTAGCATCCTGCATCTTTGCTTTACCTTTGTTCTTCCATAGCTTTAGTCTTTCCAAGTCTTCTAGGTCAATCTCCGAATCACTTTCTTCAAGCTGCTTTGGTTCCTTTGGTTGAAGTGATGGAAAGTCTTCATCCAAGTCATACGGCAGCTTCACTTTCCTATCATCATCAAACCATGATTTGTTTTCATCAAAAATTACATATCTACTCACAGAAAATCCTTTATTGGTTGGATTGTACAATCTATATCCTTTTTGGTTTTGAATACACACTTCTCTGTCTTGGGATCCAATTTCCCTCTTACTTGAGAAGGAATGTGAGCATAGGCTAAGCATCCCAAGATTTTACAATGCTCTAGACTAGGTCTTCTTCCATTCCACACTTCATATGGAGTGGTTCCATCTAGTGACTTAGATGGAAGTCTATTTATGAGATATGTGGCTGTCGACACAGCCTCTGCCCATAGGTAGTTTGGCAATCCCTTTTCGTTGAGCATGGACCTTGCAGCTTCGACAATAGCTCTACTCCTCCTCTCTGTTACACCATTGAGTTCGGGTGTATACCTTGTAGTGACTTCCCTTTTAATGCCTCTCTCATGCAAGAAGGCATCAAATTCAGAAGAGAAGTATTCTCCTCCACCATCTGATCTGAGTCATTTCAAAGTCCTACCTGTTTGGTTTTCAACAAGAGCAATATAATTCTTAAAGCAATTAAACACTTCATCCTTGTGCTTCATGAAAAACAGAATGGTCCACCTGCTACAATCATCTATGAAAGACACAATATCTTGAGCCTGATATAGATGGCTCCTTACTTGGACCCCACACATCCGTGTGCACTAGATCCAAAGGATTTTGATGCATATATCCTTTCTTATTGAAAGGTTGTCTATGAGCCTTGCCGAGTTGACAAGCTTCACACTTATAAATAATGTGTTGCCTTGTGATATTAGGCAAACCAAGTACACTTTGGTCCCTGCAAATCTGTTTGAGTGTCCTCTCACCAATGTGAGCAAGCCTTTTGTGCCATATCTCCAACTCTGTTAGAGTTTGAGATCCATAGCTAAACAAAGCTATGTTCTTTGTATCTTCTACTTCAAAAGTGAAAAGCCTTCCTGTCTTTTCTCCTTTGGCAATCCTTCGAAAGCCTTGCCTTGGGTCTTCAACATATGCTCCAAATCGATTGAATCTAACCTGCAATCCTTTTTCAACAATCTGTCCAACACTTATTAAATTTTTGGTAATTGTAGGGACATACAAGACTTTGCTTAAGAGGTTCATATTCCCATCATGTCTTCACATTACCTATCTTCTCCACTGAGTGCTTTGTGTCATCTCCTGTCTGCACTTCATGCTTGTTATGAGGATCTTCCAAATCAGAAAGTAAAGCCACATTCCCTGCTACATGGTTCGAGCATCCCGAATCAATGTAAAATATGTGATCATCATCCTTACCCTTCTTCGCTGATAGATTCATAATCAATAATGAAAACTTCTTGACTTTGGTCCTCTGCATAGTTATTGTAATCTCTTCTTCCTCTATGGCCACTTTGATAGTTGTTGTTGTTGTTGTAATTGTTGTTGTAGTAGTTGTTGTTGTTGTAGCCTCCATTGTATCTACCTCTATTTGATCCATAGCCACCTCTATTGAATCCTCTTCCTCTTGAGTTCCTCGGGTTCCTGAAACATTCTTTAGTAGTATGGTTAGATAAGCCACATATGTTGCAAGGTTGAGATGATTGGAATCTCCCCCAGCCTTGCTTTCCACTTCTGCCTCTTCCTCTAGCTCTTCCTCTACCTGCAAAGTTTGCTTGGAAAGAGCTACCTTCATCTTCATTCTTCCTATTCTTTGACTTGTCCTTGACCTTAGCTTTATCAGAATATAAGGCAGAAGTTTGATTACCTCTTGAGGACTCACCACCTTTGCTAATCTTTGCTTCATGAGTGAAGAGTTGGCCCATGAGTGTGTTGAGGTCGGGTACATGCATATCCATGTATAAATCCATGGCTGTTGTGAATGACTCCCACTTTTCGTCTGCTTTGATTCCATTCATGATTTGTCTTATGATTTGCTCCTCTTCAATTACCTCTCCAATGCTTCCAAGTTCGTCGGAAATCTCCTTCATCTTTGTGACATAATCAGTCACATTTTGCTTCGAGCTTTTCTTCATTGTTGTGAACTCCATCCACAATTGGTTCTTCCTTGCTCGAGTGTTGGAAGAGAAGAAAGAAGCAAGTGCATTCCAAGTCTCTCTCTTGATGTCTTGCATCCCTTGACATGAGGTAAAAGAAAATCACAGATTGAGTTTAGAATATAGGACCTTGCAAGTGCATCCTTCGAACACCAATTCGAAAGTCCTTCCACTTCTTCATGTGATGGTTGCCCTTTGTTCCTCATGGTTGGCATTGCTTCATCTCTGGATATGAATCCATATAGATTCCTCCCTTGAAGGTAAGCCTCCATCCTTAGAGACCATGCCGGGTATTTGTTTCGATCCAATTTGTCAATTGTTGATGGAAATCCATCTCCCATGTTGCTTGACTATGCTCTGATACCACTGTAAAGAGAGATGGTGGATGCAATCCAAAGATGAGTAGGTGCTGCTACCACCAGCTGCACACCAGCCAACTGAGACTTCAGAGTTGATTAGTAGACCCTTTGAGCTTCCTAAATCCACCAAAATATCAGCCAAGTACTTTGGAACATGTATCCCAAAATTTTAAGTCAAGACAGACTAGTTGCGAAATGACTAGCTCCCAAAACTTGCTATCTTTGGACATACACATGCTGGAAAAAATGAACAGTGCTCTCAACCTGGTAGGATTTAGAAAAATTCCTTCTGGGCATAGCAAATAGACTTAGCAAGCTTCCCAATCCAAGTTAAAACACTTCAAATGATGGACTGAACTGAGAACAAGTTTCATCAATTTCTGGAACATGCCCACCATTCTCGGGGCTCTGCAGAGATAGACTAGTGAGCAGTAAATTGCAGATATCTTCAAAATTATTAATCCAATGACCTTGAAAATTTATAAATAAAAAGTAGACAGTATGAGCTATCTAACGCAAGTTAAATCACTGAAAAAGGTTCCGTAGAACGCGAGATATGACCTTCTGAAGTTACTGTTCTGAGTGAGTATAGCAGAGAACAAAACAGAGAAGTGAATGATGATAAATGTATAAATTCATATATGATTACAACCACATTGGCAATGAATCTTTGCACAATGGGAGTAGAATGATAGATCTATGGAGTAAGCTCTTCAATCTCTACAAAATGACATGAAGTGGTCATGTACAAGGCTTGCTTATCACCTCTTCCTTCTTGCTCTTTTTATAGCTATTCTTGGAGGGAGTTTGAATTCGAATTGGAATGGCTCCACCTAAAAGTGATCCCCAAAGTTAGGAGATATTCCCTCAGCTCAAAAATTCGTGATTTTGGTAGTTGGAGCCATGAAATTTCTTTTACATCATGCATGAGGTAAGCCATCCTTTTCCTTTTTCTTTTTTCAATTACAAGAGATAAAAATGAACTCTTTTACAAGAGGTGTTCACATGACTACTCATGTGACTTACAAATGAGGATGATATCAAACATATCAAGCATGTAGGCTTGGGTAAAATGCACCAACAGCTTCTTCCTAAATAAGGGTTCATAGAAGGAGTCTATGAAAGGAAAGTGATAAAAAACCACCTTTTCCATGTAGGGGGACATCGTTGAAGAACCATAACAAAAATAGTTAAGAATGTCTTGGAAGACATAGCACTTGTCAAGTTTCTCTTTACAAAGATTGATGTCTCTATGGAGGTTAGAGCAAGAGTACCTTTGGTAGTTCTTGACTTCTTTCAAGTCAGGGCCAAGATTGAGATAACTCGAATGGTATATTATTGTTACCATAAATTAGACGACCTCTATGCTCCTAATGATCAGCAATAGACTCAACTTAATTGAAAATAAAATTACCTGCTTTGAAATGGATGGTCAATCACATGTCACATAATAAAAAATAAACATGTTTCATGTGTTGAATTAAACACATGGATGTACTTTTCAAGTTTTATCAGATTTGTTTTGCTTGTACATGTATGGAATGTGAAAAGACTCGCTCACATTAGCAATAAATGTATCAAATTTCAAAGAGTTCATAGAACACCTATGAAGAACAACATATATTAACATCAAAGATAAGTTTGGAAGCATGTCAAGAGGAGCATAAGTGCTTGGTGAACAAATGCGAGATGAGCTCACTTGCATTTTTTGACAAATTGTCAAAATGGTTCATTCCTTTGCATTGGATATCACAACAAAGCCATGATTTATAAAACAAAATTAAATTTGTGGATTTAGACTATCAAACGATGAGGAGAGGAAAGAGAGTGAGACTAGATACTACCAAATAGGAAGAAAAATGAGTGATAGTAGCAATGATAGATCCATGTGTAGATATATATTTGAATATGGGACATCAACATCCAACAACTTATGCTTGTTCCCATATTCATCTATTCATCTCGAATATGCAACCCTCATGGGGGAAGGACACTATGTTATGGTCTATAAACCCACCTGAGGTTCTGTAATGAATTTTTGTACCAAAAGTATTCAAACTACATGGTGGAAACTTGTAGACATGAGAGAATGAAGCAATAAATAAGGCCACAATATTATCTATTATCCATAGTGAAATAATCATCCCACTTGCATTGGCTTAACACCATAGTAAAAGCCCATGAGTTAGTTTCAAATTATGGAATGGTGGTATGTTGGACATGTGGCTCGAGAAAATTAAGAAAGAGTCTTAAAATGTACCACAACATAGAAGCATCAAGGACACACAAGGAGATTTAGCTACAATGAAGATAAATGTTTGGAAGTTGATCAATGGATTGTTGTGGAAAATATAATTCTTACACACTTGTAATATATTGTACAATGATCTTAATCTAAACAACAGATTGTTACATTTTGAAGATGAGAGTGTCTACATTACATTGTGTGACTTTGGAAGAGTAACATGTTCGCCAACAAAAAAACATTTTCCAAAGTTATCAAATCTCAACATATCAACTAGAAACGAGTGGAGCCAAAAATGTTGGTGGATTGCACCAAACTGCATATCGACTTGCCCTTTGCTATTCATTACAAGTGCAGAGACATCTACAATTGCAATACTTCATTTGCAACTTCTCAAATACATAGATTTAGAAGTTACCCCATTGAAAAAAATGGGGATTATAAGTTCAATTTTTATTAGAATTAGCTATTCATAAAGATGTATCCAAAAGAGTAGACATACATGAGTTTCTAAGGGTATTCTTCAGCCTTGTTGCTTATGGTTTGAAGATATCCAATTGTGATGGATTAGGACCATTTTGAAATGGATTTTTGTCAAGGACCTTATTCATCAAACTTCTTTTTTCTTTTCATTCTATCATATTCAATTCTTTATTTATTGTTATATAATAAGTACTTTAAGTTGAAGTAGTTTTATGAAACATGAAGTGCTAATGTGGATTTAATGTGAAATGAGTATGATGGACTTGAATGTGAAATAAGTATGAAGGATTTTTACTTGATGTGATTATGATTGATGTGAATAAAAATGTAATGCTATGGATAATGTTTATTATCTATATATTTATCTTTGTATATATCAATCAATCAATCTATATTACTATCCTTATATCCCGCATTCTATCTATTTAGCTTAGAACGTGTTAGTAATTCTACGTGAGAAAGACATCTATGGACCTTAAAAACTCGAGTTGACTTATTACAACCTTCTCAACCCTTTAATTATAAAAAAGAAGATAAAACCATTTCTAGCACATCAAAATAGTATTGAATTCACAACCATACACACATACACATACAAATACTATTGTGAAGTAAAATTCAATGTTGAGTCAAATAATCAAAATAGATTTTATCTCACAATCATAGATTCACATATAAATACACATGCTTTTGAGAAGTAAGAATCAATATTGATTCAAAGAATAACAATAGACTTTCAATCACAATCACACACGCACATATACCTACACATACTATTGTGAAATAAAAATCAATGTTGATTCAAACAATCGTAGTAGATTTTCACTCACAATCATACACCAACATACAGATACACATACTATTGTGAAGTATGAATCAATGTTGAGTCAAAAAATACAATAATTTGTGATTCACAATTTAAAAAAATATCAATATTTTTCTTCATTTTTAATACTAAAAAACCAAATATTTTAACAAGATTTTATATCTTCTTCTTTGTAAAAACCATTAGCTCGAAAAAAACAATGTAACTCTTATGAAGTAAAATGATGGGGGCATTGTTTTATCGAACATTATTGGAACAAATCTCTTTCAATCGAGACAATTTTTTACCGAAGTTTTTTCCTTGAAAGCTTTTTTATCCAAAAGGATTGTGATTAAAAAATGACCAAATTGTAGTACAAAAACTATCCAATCCTTACGAAAATGATGACGTGAAACAAAATAATTTGTTCAAATAATAAGTGTCTACCATAAAATTTGATAATTATTCATGAATAATAAAATTACGGAATAATGAATAATGCAACCTAGCACTTGGATCATGGTTTTTGTATATAGGGGGCATTTATATCGTTGGATATTTTGATGCACATTGTGTTGCTAACCTACACTCTTGTTGTTCCACCTCTAGTTATATGTTCTTGCTTGGATCAACATACATCACTTGGAAAAGTTATAAGTAGCCAATAATTGCTTTTTCATCCATAGAGATCGCCTACCAAGCATCTTGTTTTGTAGCATGTGAGGACATATCACTTCAACATATATTATTGGACATTGGCATTTGGAAAGTAACTTCTACATGCATCTGCATCGACAATCAATCAACTTTGGCCATCGCCAAGAATGAAGTCTTCCATCCTTAGACAAAGCACATGAACATCTTGTACCACTTCATGTGGGAGAAGATCCTATCTTAGAAGATTTCTTTCAAATAATGTACCTCTCAAGAGAATCTCGTGGACATATTCAAGAAGGATCTACCCCTAGCTCCATTCTAGTGCATGGTGGCCCTCTATAGTATTCAACCTCTCTAAATGGATCTACAGAGGGGGTGTTGAAGAAATTATCTTATTTTCATCCCTATTTTCATTTTCTAGCTATATCCATATTTCATTTCTATGAATGAATCTCCAGGAACTATGTTGGGCAATGTAGACTTTTAGAGATAGCAAGTTAAATGCATCTGTGTAATAGTGTACTTTTTCAAGCTCTCATAATGTTTCCTTTACACCAAATTGTTATGCAATGGCTTTCTCTAGTTTATGTGATAAGAATGATCCTATTTCTTTAGATAAGGTGCACCAGTTAAAAAATTGTATGGCTCCTATGCAATTAGAAATTTATGCCATTATCAAGAATGGTACTTGTTCTTTATGTGACTTGCCTCTTAAAAAAGAGATCATTGGCACTAAATGGGTATACAAACGAAACATAATCTTTATGGAATAGTTTATATGTATACTTTTATGCTTCTTGCCGAAGAATATGCTCAAGAAAAGGGCATTGATTTTCATAAGGACTATGCTTCATCATCCAGAGTAAACACTATTCATAACATTTGTGCATTTGTAGCTTATCATGGTTGAAGTGTAGATTATTTGGATATTAAGACTACATTTTGAATGTGATTTATTTGAAGAATTTCATGTATTTTTACCCCATGAGTTTTTGCAAAAAGCGCATTAAATGCACACCTTGCACTCAAGCTTCCAATAGGATAGGAGGAAAGGATAGCTTTTGTCGACAGACACAACCTCCTCAATTGTACCTTGTGCCACCTAGATTGCCTTCCTCAATGGTCCTCTCTACTCTCTCTATACACACTTGATCACCTTCCTTGCACACTTCTCTCTCACTTGCTTCTTTGCATCCCACTGGTTCAATGTCTCTTGCTCTTCTCTCCTAGTGTAGACTATACTCTCTCTTGCTTAGTCTAACTTAAAGAATGCTCATCTCTTATGGTGAGTGTCAATTCTCTTACGTATGTCATTTCTAACTGATAGTGTCTCTTGATGCTCACTTTGATGTCTCAAGAATTAGGAAAATGTGTACAATCAACGACTCTCTATTTTTTCCTATAGTGTCTTTAGAAGAAAAACAAAATTTTGAATGGGGGGCCATACATACACTTTTTCATATCACTTCCTCTTCCTATGACTTCATTTTTTACCTTCACCTCTTCAAAATGTGTGCATCCCGGAGGGTCCACCTGAGCTTCCAAACACTTTAAAACCCTTGAAAACTTGACAAAAATACAATTCGCAACCCACATTCTTTTGCAAAACCATAACCATTATGAATACAGTGTGTGTGCACTACCTGGGCACCTTGTACGCGGCCACTTGTGCACCACCTATGCACCAGACCACACTTTTACACTGCATGTGCATCACTTGTAAAGTCATCACTTTGGCCTTTCATCAATTCTATAGTTGAAAACTTCGAATTTGGCTAGCTTGCCTTTGACCAGTTTGACTTTGAAGAGCTTGACTTGACCACTTTGACTTTGACTAGCTCAACAATTACCCACCACCTAATGGGATCTCCGTCTCAAAGAGCTAACAACCAAACCCTGGGCAAAGAGGTTCACCTTGATATCTGGTGCAAAATCTTCAAAATGATAATTGAGCAGCTACCAAGTCCACGAGGAGCATGAAAGAATGATCCCAAGAGAAGAACCAAAACTGGATACTAGCTCATTGAATAAGAGAAACCAAGATAATGGAGGGTAGGAAGGAAAGTTTAGCAGCCATAGATGGTTCATATGGAAAAATGTGAAACATGTGGGAAAATAATGAGGGAATAGATGATGTGGGCCACATGTGTGATAAAAGACACATGTAAAATGTGTACAAAACATGTGGGTTTGGATCCAAATTAGGAGAAACTTGAGACCCTAAGTGTCAAGAAACATGAAATTGAACCCAAGTTTGAAAAAGATGGCCATTTGAGGCACAATCCAGTGCCAATAAACAAAAAAGGATCCACCCCATAGTATAAAACTTATCATATGGTCGATTGGGAGGGTGAGAGGGGAGAGAGAGAGAGAGAGAGAGAGAGAGAGAGCGAAGGAAGAGAGGGGGAGAGGGTAGAGGGAGATATAGAGAGAGGAGAAGAGAAAGATAGAGAGAGATAGAAAGAGGCAGAGAAAGAAGATATAGATATAGAGAGAGAAGATAGAGAGATGAGAGAGAGAAGGTGTTTTTGGAAATAAAAATAAAAGGTAAGGAGGGTTTCTTTTTTTTTTGAAAATGTATAAGACAATAGGTAAAATATCCAAAAAAGCTCCAACAAAATTTAAAAAAATTCTCAAAAAAAATTATAAATTTCTAGACAGCTTACCACACTCAAAAACACTGAGAGCCTCCTTTTTTCTTTTATTTTATCAAGAAAAATAGCATTGAATAAAGATAAAGAAATTCTAAAAATTTCTAGGAGGAATTCTAAAAGTTCTTAAAAAACTCCAAAAATTTTCCAAAAAGTTGCTCATGAAAAGGGCTATGAAATGAGTTCCAAACTGCATAAAAACGTAAAGAACAAGCAGCAAAATTGACATGCACTGCTCATGAGAAGATGGGTCAAAACTGCAGACAGTAGTAAACGCCCATTCTTCTTCCTACACAAGATTTGCATACTCTGTTTTTGGTGTAGAGGCCTCTGCAACAACCATTCCTGCCTCGTTCTTCTTTGCCTCTTTAGCAGCCAGTTTTGGATAGTTCTTTATGATATGATCATTCCCTTTACAGTACTTACAAAACAATTTCTGCTTTTCTGATTTCTTCTCATCTTTATCTTCCTTCTTCGAATATGTAGAATTAGCAAATTTCTGCTTACTAGTTGAAGGCTCCATTTTCCTTTGCCCTTCTAACTAGCTAGGAAAGCTTGATCTGCAACTCCCATAATGGACTTGTTCTGCCTGGACTAATCTTCCTGCAATAGAACAGAGACTAACTCCTCAAATGATAAGGCATTCGAATTGCCTTTCATCATCAAACGAAGAGTAGAAGCAAAACTCTGATATGAATCAGGAAGACCATTCAAACCGATCTGCACAAGTGAGCTATCTGGTATAACCTCATCAGCAGAAATCAATTGTTCCTTCAAGTCTTTGATCTTTGTTAGGAAACTGTCCATAGAATCACCTTCATTCATGTGCTCACTCTCCAACTGTTTTCGGGGGTAAGCAACACGAGCCTCATTCCTAGCTTGGTACAATGTGGTAAGTGTATCTCAAGCATCCTTAGTTGTTCTGCAAGAGCGAATGTGAGGAATAATGGCACGTTTGACAGACAAAGATATCAATGCATGTGCCTGGGCATCACTGCCATCCCAGCAAATCTGCTCTGCAGTAGGTGTAGTAGAAACAGTAGCACAAACAGGAATCTGTGGAATATCATCTTCGACACCATCTTCATCAGCTCCAGCACCTGTATTTGCAGTACCTGTAGTCAGAGGTGTAACAGGACGTCTTTCAACACCCTGCACAATGTTCCATAATCCTTTTGTAACCAATACATGTCGCATCATATAAGTCCATAATGGGTAGTTGGTACCATCCAACTTATCCTCAATATCCAACATACGGAATACATCATTGCTTTCAGCCATGGCTGGTGACTAAAATACCTTGATGCAGAAAATTGACTGTATCTCAAAAAGTTGAACAGAACTGCCCAGACGAGTTCTGGTAGACCTGTAGTAGACTTCGAGATGCTTAAACTGGCAAGAAGAAACTGGTACATACCTTTGGCACAAAAAGATGAAATAGCCTGCATAAGCACTGTGATAGTGCATTCGGAGGCCGAAACGAGCTGGATGTCGATGCAAATGGAGGAGTGTCGACGGCGCCCTAGATGAAGCGAGGAACTGCTCTAATACCAATTGTTGGAGTTAGACGTTTGCGGAAGCACGCGAATAGCACAAGGAAGAAGAAGAAGCTTGGAGCACAAACACACAATACTGAATGTATTACTAGAGAATGTACAAAGATAACTAGCCCATTAGGGCAATAGGCGTACATACAAGCCGGGGGAAAAAAACCTCCTAAAGATGCAAAAAAGTGCCCCGGCGGTCCTAGAGTCTTCACACACATCACTACCTAAATATATCAACAGACTGGTTCACCCAAATCAGCAACCTGAGTGATCTCCTCTTTCCCTTCATAGACTTCCTCTCTACTTGAGTTGTTTGGAAAACTTTCATAGCATAAAGATGAGTCTTCTCCTTGTAGCCAAGCCAACATGTTCTCTTCTTCATATAAATCCACCTCTAGGTTATCCAACATATCTTTTTCCATACAAATATGAATTGTCTACATCATGTTGGTATGTCTTTGGTTGTCTATTCCTTCTTCTAAAAATATTTGTTGCAACTCTTTTCCC
The DNA here is from genome assembly GCA_020310875.1 of Ceratopteris richardii. Lineage (NCBI taxonomy): Eukaryota > Viridiplantae > Streptophyta > Polypodiopsida > Polypodiales > Pteridaceae > Ceratopteris > Ceratopteris richardii. Next base: position 78,467,278 of record CM035414.1, read on the forward strand.
TCTTCTTTTACCCACATAGTTTCCTTGCCCCAATCATGTAGCACATGGGCATGACTTAACCAAGGTCTCATAATCAAAAGTGGGAAACTTCCATCTATGCATGGTAGCCTTAAGACAACAATATCCAAGGTGAAGATGTTACCTTGTATCTCAACTAGGACTCAAGGGACCACTCCCATAGGTCTTACTATGCTTTGATCTGTCAATGTTATAGTGAACATGGAAGGTCTTGAAGGTTGGAGTCCAAGCTTTTTCATAGTATGTTTAGGCATCAAGCTAATGCTAGAACCTCCATCTACAAACTTCTTATAATTGATGTCATTCGATATTGACAGTTAGGCATGAGCTCTTATAATTTGCAAGGGGGGCTTCCCCTATGAATTTATCCTTATTCATAGCACCACTCTTTGCCACTAGCGTTGTTGTGGAGGCCTCATCAATGATCTCCAAGAGCTCTTATATGAATTTTGCATCCATATTTATTAAATAAAAAATATTGACCTCCTTTTTAATTGATTTGAGTAGTCTTGAAGCCTCAAACTCCTTTAGATAATGGACTCTGGTTGCCTACTCAAACTCCTCATGCACCCTACTGAATGCATGCCCAATGACATCATTAATACCTAGGAGCTCTTCTTTTTTTCTTGTATCTTCACATGTAGTGGTATGTCCTCGTGTGTCCCTTTTTCCTTGTTCACTCTACTAGTGCCTTACTCTTGGCATATGTCCATTTGAGCCTTCCCCTTGCTTCTTGTCTACATTACAAAAGAGTCACTTTCCTCTAAATGTACTACTCTCATAGATGGTGATGGCACATTGAATTCTTCTACAACATTTTCTTTGTTCAAAGAGATCATTTGTATGTGAGGCCCAAATGTTGATGTCTGGTTCTATGGACAATAATTGGTATAAAGATCCCTAGCCTCTGGGTAGTTTGTGCAAGGAGGGGCTTTTTCTGATAGAGGACACGTTCTTTGGTAATGCTCACATTCTCCACATCTGAAACAAATGACCGGCCTCCTTGGCCCATTTCCAAAGTTATCCCTAGGTCTATGATTATAAGTGTTACCTTGACTGGGTGCAACCACCATCACATTAATTGATGATTGAGGTCCTCCTTGTCCCCAATATGTTTGTGCAGGTATTCCTCTCGAATAACACCCCTGAGCTTCATGTCGAACTTTCTTGCATAATGTAATAAAGTAAGTCTATGATCTAAGGGTTTGACTAGTTCACACAGATCTGAAATGAGACACCGTTTGGTCACTCATGTGTATGGCCAAAGATCTTGAGATTAGACTTAAGCATAGGTTCATGTGCTTTGTTAAACAAGTGATCCGCTTAGCCTAATGGTTAAGTCTCAAGGTTGTGAAGGAGGAGGTCTTGGGTTCAACACCCATGGGGAGCATGGGGAGCATCGGGAGCATGTTTTGCCCAAGAGGTCTAGAGCCTTCTAACTCAAGTTACCATGCGTTAACTTGAGTCCAGTGGGACTTAACTAGAGTGGCAAGTACACCAACCACTAGTGGACTTTAGTGGAAGGTAGTAAAGCAATGATCAAGATCACTCCAACCACTAGTAGACTATCACATGATATTAAAATGGGTATTACACCATATTATATAGATGGGTAGATGAACAAAAAAGGGAGTCTCTATTTTTGAGAAGGCTCTAATTAGATATAGCATCTCGGATGTGGTTGGGAGGAAAACGGAAACACTTCTTTGTGTGTGAGGATTCATGAATAGGTAGTAGAAAAAAGATTATAATACTAGTATTGAAGCAAGCTTTAGACATTATGGAGCCATGTGAACACGCTGCCAGGCAGGATACTTGAACCCAAATCGAGGAAGCTAACACCTAAGGACACAAGAAGTCTTCTTTGGACAGCAAACATTTGACCATGATAGAGATGAGAGGTGGCCATCAACTTGCACCTAAAAAGCAAGATCGTTCTTGGTTGAAAAGAAAATAATGGTATCTTCCTCAGCTATGTACAACCGAAGAAGGATTATCTTATCTATAGTATGAAGGCATTCTCTACAAGCGACATAGAGGATTTTGTGCCCATCGGATTGCCCAAAGTGGAGAAGGATCTCTTCTTGGTAGAACCATCCAAGGGGTTGTGTGAGTATTGCAGGGAACTCAAGCTCCCTAGTTTTCACATAGGTATGAAATTTTTGTTATTTCTACGAATTAAAAGATAAAATTCTACTTTGAGAGAAGGACAATCAAGGGTTAGGGGCTAAGTTTTGGGAGGGAATCATGTACATGGAGAGTATGGAGTATATACTCTCATCTAGAGTGACGAATTATTTCAAATTCTGAGAAAGCATAAGTTGTAAGCACCTCCAAAATAGCCTACTTTCATGATCATCACATAAATTTCAGGGGCTATTTTTTATAAGTAGCCATTTGGGGAAAGGGAAATGCCCAAGGGGAGCTTTGCAAACTCAAGACAGAGTGCCAGGACATAATTGAGGTAAAGTTGAAACTTGGAAGTCTTCAATGGCTGATATAGGACAACAAGTTCAAAAGTTAGATAAAGATAATTTTAATTCTTGGAGGTATAGAATGACAAATTACCTTTAAAGGTAAAGGATTATGGAGTCTAGTTATTGGAGATGATCCACAGCCAGTGGACCTTCAAGATCCCAACATTACTCCTACACAGAGGAGACAGCTTGCTGATTGGGAAGAGAGGAATCGAAGGGTGATGTTCCTCATTTCACAAGTGATTTCTAACACTATGATTGTTCATGTGCAAAGCGTAGAGATAGCCAAGGAAGTTTGGGAAGCATTGGAGAAGGTGTACGCAACCTCAACATGGTCTCAAAAGATGCAACTCAAGAACGAGCTCAATAACATGAAAAGCTCAAGTCAAAGAATTAGTGAGTATACATTGAAGATAAAGGAGCTTCCAGATCAGCTAGCATCAGTTGAATGCAAGATAGAAGAGGAGGACATCATCCGAATAGCCCTCAATGGCTTGAGGAGTGAAGAAAAGTGGAAGCCCCTAATCATAAACATTCTTTGTAGAGATCCTCTATCAACATTTGAGGAGATTATACCAAAATCTTGTGGCTGAATAGGTTTCTCAACAAGGAGAAGGAAACAAAGGTAAGGACAACCATAGCCAAATGTTATATGCAGGTCTAGGTGCAAGAAGGAACTCAAGAGGAGGTTCATGAGGAAGAGGAAGAAGCTACAACAACACAGAATCTAGCCAACACAACTTAGAGGACAACAAGGACAACTCAAATGACAACACATATGGAAGAGGTCAAGGAAGAAATGGAGAAAGAGGTCGAGGTTCATCCAATCCTCATAAAGGTTTAACATGTTCTCATTGTGGTAAAATAGGACATTATGCGAATGATTGCTGGCAAAAGCATGGAAGGCTGAATGGAGGCAACCAAAGGAGCCAAAATAACTATTCAAGTACATCAAGTGAAGAAGACAAGCAAACCATGCTTTCCATGAAGCATGAGTACAACAACCCAAGAAGTGATGATAAAAAAATGGTTTATAGATTCAGGTTGCAGCAACCATATGACATGCCAAAGAGATTTATTCTCAAAGCTACAAGCTCCAAGTATAAAAGGATGTGTGGAGATTGGTGATGAAACTCAACACACAGTTGAGCATGTTGGAGATATCAAGCTTGGAGACAAGAAGGTATTGACTCATGTTCTTCATGTTCCTACTATTGCAAAGAATTGGATTTCCTTGAGAAACTTTTTCATTATATGATGATGCTCGATATGTCAAACTTAAAAATGCTCATGATGGGTTTACTTGCATGTCTTCATGCATATCTAGCATGATCCATCGATTGAGATCACCATAATCATTGTACCTACTCAAATGTTTGCGTGAGCATGTGTATGGATGTATATAAGTGCAATAAGATACGAATCAATACATGTGAGAAGCTATTCATGTTCATATGCATTATATATGTGATGTATCGTGCATGTGTGTTTATGTATTTATAAGGATGTGTGCATGCATGTATCTATATGTGTGTGTTCTAGAGCATGTATACGCATGGAAATGTGTGTGCTTTTATACATGATATATGTATGCATTTATGTGAATATGCTTGTACATGCATATATGTATATATATGTATGCTATTGCACATTTGTACGTGTGCACATGTGATAAAAGTGTGCATGAGGCATATGTTTGTGAATAGGTGTACATGTTACCATTAGTGTCCATGTGAAAGGCCAAATGGCCACTGGAAACTTCTTTGTATATGTTCTTTAATAAAACATATAGTGGCCCGGTCAGCCACAGAGTGTTAGTTCGACCGCATTTTGTAAGACCTAAGAAGTCTGTGTTCGTGCTCAAACATATTGTGTTTTTTGTGTATTCTCCAAACTCTGTGTGGAGTACCGTGTGGAGTCTTAGGAGCTCCGATTTCTACTCCGAGGATATCAACGTGGAGCTTGCGAGAAGGAGAGTGCATTGTGGTGCATCACCATTGAAATACTTCACTGGTATCAGAGCACTTTGACACAAAAGCTTTGTTCCTTTTGTGCTAGCAAAGCGAGCGTCCCCCCCCCCCCAGCTTTCTCCAATGCTTACAACTAAGGCGGTGGCCAAGGGATACTTTGTCATCCGAGTCACCGAAGTCACCATTGGCGTCGTTGGTTGCACACGAGGGAGGACCTCACGAGTTGGATTCTATTGGGTAACTGATTATATGCAGTGGAGTTAGTGATTCACTATGCAGGCAAACATGTCAGTACTTGTAGTTTTATGATATTTTGACACTGGTCATATGCTCATTTTGCAGAGGATACTCTAGCAAAATTTTTCCAGATTTTTGGTTTTGTCAACTATATAGTGGTCGATTTACTCCTTGATACACTTATTTATTGGTTTTCAGACTTTTCTAGCTCCATTATCATTGTATTCGGTTCTCTACCATCATGGCATCAGAGGTCTCAGGCACATCCGGTGGATCAGGGTCTAGTGCTAGTGTTTTGAGGAGGAGCTATAACTTGCAGGGAAAAGACCATTTTTGAGATCCGAAAATTTGATAGCACAAACTTTGCTCTATGGATAAATCAGATTAAAGATGTGCTGATTCAAAGGAGGCAATGGAAGCCAATAAATGGAATTTCAAAGAAGCCTGCTGACATGGATGAAGATGATTGGGATGAGCTAGATGAAATGTCGAGGTCTACCATTCGCTTGCACTTGGCAGATAATGTTTACTTTACAGTATCAGATTGTCAAAGTGTAGAGGAGATTTGGAAGAAGTTATGCAATACATATGAAAAAGAGACGGCATCAAATAAAGTCTATCTGATGAGAAACTTATATGACCTTTGTGTGAAGGACACAAATAGTGTTGTTGCTCATCTAAATGAGTTTGATGTTATATTCTCTCAGTTACAGGCTTAGAAAATGGATATGGATAATGAAATGAAAATAGTATTGATGTTATGCACCTTGCCATCATTATGGGATACATTTTGCACAGCTATTAGCAATAGTGCACCTGGTGATAAACATGTCTATGATGACATATGTGGAGCACTCTTGAGTGAGGAGATTCATAGAAAAGCTATGTTTGGCACTCAGAGTGGAGATGCACATAATGTTCATGATTCTTACCAAGGAAAGAATCAACAACGTGGTAGGAGCAAGAACAAGGAAAAGAATGGTCAACGAAATAAGAATAGAAGTAAATCAAGGAAGAGGGATATTGAATGCTATTATTGTCATAAGAAAGGACACATGAAGAAAGATTGTTATGCATTAAAGAATGCTAAAGGTAAAGGATAGAATGTTGATGGGCATGTTAAACAATTACTTTCACCATCTACTTCGACTGCAAAGATTGAAGAAATTAATGCTATTTTTTATGACATTGATGTATTGACACTTGATAGTACTGTGCCAACTAAGGCTTTATGGCTGATTCTCTTTCCCACACATGGCTAGTGTCCTTCATGTATCAACAAGAGCGGTCCATCTTCCAAATGTAGCTTGGTCTAGTTCTTCAGTTTTCCATTGCCATCCTATGGAAGAGTTGGTCCCCTTTTAGGTACTTCTTCCTTGGGCTTGAGCTGAATGGTGTATTTTTGTGCTTTCAAAGATTGTTAGTTGCTCAAAGAGGTTGTCAATATTGAACTTGAGCAGTTGTCGATGTTGAATTTCTTCATAGGTACTGATGTCGTACTCTTAATGTCCTTTAGAGCTTTTGAACATGAGTTTCATAGAAGGATGCCAAGTACTTTTGACCCATAATGACTGATGTGTAAGTGCATTAGTGCATGGGTTGAACAAAATATGTGCCTTGTGCATGGCCTTGTAATGTGGCCCTATGTATGCATACTTGGAAAATGCATGGGAAGCAGTATGGTGCAAGAAATTGGGTCTTGAGCTAAGTGCTCAAGAGTATGCTCATGAAGAGGTTTCCTAATCTATCATGGTTGTGGTGTTGTCGAGGTAGGCAATTCTCACCATGGTGAAAGGTCCATCAGTCTTTGCTCTTTGTGATCTATGCCCATCGTGATGATTGACCAATGGCTTTTCTTTCTTGTTGATGGATGTCTGTGTTGATGGTTCGCATCAAGGATTCTTCACGTGCACAATCATGTCCGATCTCTTTTTCATTGTCCTTTTTTTTTCTTTTTTTTTCTTTTTTTTTCTTTTTTTTTCAAACAATGTCACAAACAAGAAGATAGTGGTTAGTAGCAATAAAGTATTTGACATATGTCAAGCATGTCTCATGTGCTTGGGATTTCTCAATTGTGTCTATGCACGACCATGTAATGTGGCCCTATATTAATGCACACTTTGGAAATGCATGACTTGAATGTTGCAAAAGACAAGGTTATGCCAAAGGCACATGGTTGCTGCTGGTCGAGGCTTTTGATGTTACTTGCATACTTGATGCATTCTTTGTTTGGAGGTGTCGATTCGATCTCGAAATGATGTAATCTTCCTAATTGGGACCCATTTTAGAATAGTATTTGGCCCTGTAGAGATCACCCCATGCCTCTTCATCTTTGGATGCTTTCCAAACTTTTGTATCCAGTGTTGTTGGCTCTTTGGTTCTGTGGATATTGCTGGTGCTTTTGGCTTCCAACCTCATATCCTTGATGAATGCCTGCTTATTTTTGTCAAAGAGGTGAGTTTTTCTTCTTCTAGTCTCTGTACTCAGTTCTTACCCTTTTCTCTCCTTGGCTTCTTTGTTGAGACCGTTCGCATGTGGGGGGGGCATAGGTTGTTTTATATGTAAGAGCTTCTTAGGTACCCACATCTGTAATCGCCCTTGTTGAGCTGCGGCCAATTTCTTAGGCATCCAAATTTGTCTCATGCCTTGTGGCTTAGCTTGTCCTGATTGCATGGTTCTTCTTGTCGCATGGTTTGCTTTCCTCGGTGGAAATTCTAGTGCCAAGGATGGTTCTCACTAGCCTTTTTGTACCCAGATCTGTTTCATGCTCAGAAATTCTTTCTTCTTGAATGATCTTGGTCTATTTGATATTTCGGTTGTCTTGTACTGTCTCGCTTGCCTCTTTGGTTGAATTGTTGTGATGGCATTAGTTTTTGCACAAGAGGAGGAGTCCACTTGCCGTTGAGCCTATTCTTCTATGATTGAGTTCTTCTGGAACATAGAGCTTTGGACACATACAACATCTTCTTTGCTAAGATTAGTCCTAGAAGAACTAAGAGAATGTGTGACATCTAGATTTGTGATCATGCAATTTTCTAACTCTAATGTAATGCATTGTTCCTGTATCCAAACTTGAAGAAGTCAGCATCTGAGATTTAAGTTGATTGCATGGTCAAAAATCCAATCTTGACCCAAGACAAGTGGCTCTGTAAGGTCCTCATCATGACATACTAGCATTTTCACTTCCATTGGAACATCTTGAAGATAGATGGGGAGTTCCACCTCACCCAAACAAGGGGTTTCCACACCTCCCAAACCTATGAGATAGGCTTCTATGGGCTTGATGTTCAATTGTAGGTCTTGGCAGTATGAAAGTTTAACATCACTAGTTGTTGCACCTGAGTCAACCAAGGCTCTCATAGTCCTTACACTCTTTCCTCCTCCTACCTCCACAGTCACAAAGGGGCGCCGATCGATTATGCGAGAAGTTATTATGCTCGATTTCTGGCACATGTCCATGTGATATTCTGGGGCTTTTGGGTTGACATCTAGGCCTAGTCACCTTAACTTATTTCGCCTAATGCGCTCTCTAACCTCGTCCTGTGCTTCTTCTCTGACCCACAACTCTTCTTCTTTTTGCTTCTTAGCAGTGTTGAGTCTCATTAACATATCCTCTGTAAGAGGTTCTTGATATAGCTTGACTCGACATCCACTAATATAGTTTGGCAAGATGTCACCTTCTAGAGTGGCCAATTGAACCGTGCCACTAGTGGAAATTCTATTAATGATCATGGCTCCATATCCTCTTTTTTCCAATTTACGAGCATGTTGCTTTAGTGTATAAAACAGCACCAGATCTCCTTCTTTCAAGCCTTTATCCTTGATGTGTGCATCAAAGTATGCCTTTTGTCTTTTCTTTGCAGCATAGATGCGTGATGCCACTCATAGCCTCCTCTCACCTAAGCGTTCTAGATCAAAGATCCTAGAGGACAATTCATCTCCATTCCACTCATGCTCTTGTGCTACTTTTAATGTTGGGATTAGGAAGTCCAATGGTAGCACGACATTCTATCCGAAGACCATCTGAAATGGGGTAGCATTGAGCACGGTTTTGTAAGCAGCTCGGTAAGCCCAAATAGCATGATGAAGCTGTTTGTCCCAATCAGAGCATTTATTATTTACGAGTTTGATCAACACGTTACATAGGATCATATTTGTGCTCTCGGCTTGTCCGTTAGCTTGGGGATGATAGGGGGCAGACTTCTTGTGTATCACCATGAATTCTTGAAGGAGATTTTCAATGACTTCGTTCAAGAAGTGCATACCTCTATCACAGTGTTCTTCACAACATCAGTGTTTCTTGGAGCTCTGATCTGAAGAGATTCGGATTCCCATGGGCCTGTGAATTGTGGCAACTCTTGTAAAGAATTAGATTCAAAATCTAATCTCTCATCTTCTTGTTGATCTACTTGGTCTTCATAAATAGATGGAATGTCTTTGGGAAATTGATCGTGAAGATCATCAATTTCAAGAATAGGAGGGGGATTACCCTTCTCCTTGACCCATTTCTCCTCTTGTATTTCCCACAAGAACTCTTGAGAGTACTGTTGAATTGAAAGAGGTGCTCCCTCATCTATGGAATCAGGAACATAAGGTTTCCTTGGCGATGAGCTTTCTCTTTCAACAACTGGTTGAGCCTGTGGAGGTAAAGAAACCTAGGGCTTGTTTACCAACTACTCTTATCTTTCTAGTAAGCCCTGGAAATGCAAATCCGGCTTGACAGAGTTTTTTTGATTGAACGATTGAGTGGTCTCAAGCATATCCTGAGCTAGCTCTACCATTTTCATGCACCATTTTGTCCGTTCAATCTCTAAATCTGCTCTAGGGTAACTCTTGTCTAGGTTTGCAGTTGTTGACCCTTCTTGAACTTGAGCTTGATAGGCCTTGAACATCATGTCCAAGCCTTCTGGGGTTGGATTTGCAAGAACAGACCCTGTTTGAGGGTTATTTACAGGGGTAGTGGGATGGGATGAGGTGGAGTGGATGGACCTTCAGCATGCGAGGGGGTTTGAGATGTAAATTCTTCTATTTTTTTTCTTGTGTCCTTCAGGCTTTCTTCTAATTCAGATAAATTTTTATTCCACTTATGATTGGTTCTCTCCCTAGTATCTTTACATGTTCTTGATTTCCTCTTACTCAACTCTCCTGATTCACTTGGCTCTGATTGGTCAGCTGTTTTATGTTGTTTTAATGCTTGTGCCCTAGTGATTGTCTGTACAGGAGCCACATTACTGCTACTCAAACTTGAATCTGCCACTAAGCCTACCACATTGATGGGTGTAACCTTGGGCGCACTAGAGGGATTCCTAGGTCACTCTCTTGGGAGGTGTTCTTTGTCGCACTTAAGATAATAACCTTGTATTTTGATGTTTTGTCCTTGTCCAAGAGTTAGTGTGTGGGGACATTCACGGATGAAATGGTCACCCTGACATCTAAAACATGGTCCTCTAGGGGCTTGTGGTCTTAGTTGTCTCGCTTGGGGCCTCGGGTTGGGATTCGTGTACATGACATTGGAGTATTTTGGCTCCCAATTTTGTTCCATAAGTGGTGTCTCGTATTGATAGGAATAAGCCTCACTATGCTCTCGTGACTCTGTGTAATAAGCTTGTGGACTATCTTCATGGGAGTAGTCTGAACTATGAGCATGAGAGTCATTTTCTAAGACCAATGGGGTTAGTGGCACCAATGCTCTATTAAGGTTATCCTCTGCCACTACATACTTAACTAGGATGACATTGGCAGGAGCTGGTGGTTGGTTTCCTAGGATTGGTTGTGGCCTATAAGGTGCCTGATATTGTTCTTGCGGCCTATAACATGGTTGTTGGTATTGATTTTGATACCTACCCTGTTGGTAAGGGTGCTGATAATTTTGTCTCACAGCCTGCCTATTGTATAGAAAATCTTGAGCCATGTGGTTCGTGTATTTTCTCTCAATATTGCAATATAGAGCATTAGGGTTTCCTTGGGGTTGAGCCATCATTGGGCAAACATTAGGCATATGGTCTCCTCCACAGTTGTTGAAAGAACTTGGAGAAGCTTGTAGAAGGTAGAAAAGTGTGTTTCGAAGCGACGAAGTTTGGTCAAGCCAACCGGCACAAGACTAGCCCTTGAGCTTATGGAGAGTCAAATAGACCTTATAGGCATGCAGTAAGTGCAAAGAAACACACTATGTACTTTGGAGCATCAAGGAGAATGAGTCGATACAAAACAGATAGGTTCGCGGGTCGACTAGCTCAAAAAACTTACTATCTATGGAAGAGACAATGAACTTCAAATGCCCATAGCAACCAGCGTGATTACAATTAGAAAAACTCCTTTTATGGGAGTGATACACATAGGGTTTAGTGTATGGGATGCACAAAAGTATAAGGAATAAGCAAATATGCTATAAGAATGAATGCGACATTCACCGGTGGTACTTCCTATTTTTCAGGAATACGTAGAGATTGACCTTGAGACAGAAAACCTCAGATTTCTCCCAATATACTGAACCCAGTGCTATGAACTGTGTAGGCATAAACTAGACACTTATACCTTTCCAATGAGCTATCTTGCACTCAATTTGGATCTCTGGGGAGAGAGCAGCAGCCTCTGCAAGATTATTGTTGGCAAAGAAGATGATGTAGAGAATTGAAGGAGCAAGACAATGATGGTCACAAGTGTATGTATATTGCTTCCATGGAATGTACAAGTGATTTCAAGTCTTTATATAGCCTCTAGGAGTGTTCCACGACTTTTACAAGTTGAATTTGAATTCAAATGAAGCTGGGAATGGTTGTTGGAGGGAATCAATTCACTTTCCTACAATCAAGGAAAAGTGAAGATCTAGTTTGATCTACTTTTAGGTGATTGATTGCTTGATTGAATGCAACTTCAACCACCGAAAATTCGTGGGATTTTGGCTCTTTATTTCTACCTTTACATGTGTAAAGCTCAAGGCTTTTAGAACGGTAAATGAGCCATCAAAAATCTCTCAAAAAAAATACAATAAATGAGCAAAAGAAAAAAGCTCTCCAACGGATATTCTTTCGACGCGATAGCCTTTGATGTAGATCAAATCCACCTCAAGCATAGTGTAAGTTTGATTTTCCAATAGCTCCCCCTCAAGCTAAAGTATGCTTGAGTCTTCATTCTTTGATAGGTTGAATACCTGCAATAGCTTTGAGTCTACAAAGCTTTATTCCATCAAGTGCCTTCGTCATCATATCTACTACTTGCTTTTCAGTTGGAACAAAAGAAATGTCAATCTCCTTTGCCATGAGCTTCTCCCTGATGAAGTGGTAATGGAATTCTATGTGCTTGGTTCTCGCATGGAAAATAGGATTTGCCGCTAGATGCATGGAACTTACATTATCTCCAAATATGTGAGGTTTGGAACTCACTAGTCCCAAATCTGTATACAATGATTTTAACCATATTGCTTCTTGAGTTGCTATGGTCAAGCCTCTGTACTCTGCTTCAGTTGAAGATAGAGCAATTGTTGGTTGTTTCTTGGAACTCCATGACACTAGCTTTGAACCTACAAATGCTAAGTAACCAGATGTACTTTTTCTATCATCCTTAGCTCCTACCCAATCTGCATATGAGTAGATTTTGATATCCAAATCTGAAGAGTAAGGATAGAATATACCTTCGTTGATTGTACCTTTGAGATACTTAGGTACTCTCTTAGCCGCATCCATGTGTGGTCTTCTCGGTGAGTGCATGAACTGACTAAGCACTCCCACACAATATGAGATGTCTACCCTTGTATGAGTAGCATATATCAAGCTACCTACCAAGCTTTGATATTCTTTAATGTCTTCAATTTTCTCACCTTCATAAACACTAAGTTTATGATTCATCTCCAAAGGTGTACCTGCAGGTTTAGTGTTCTCCATTTTGAACTTGAGAAGAAGATCCTGAATGTATCTTCTTTGAGTCAAATACATTCCTTCATCGGTGTATATCACCTGTATACCTAGGAAATATGTGAGCTCACCTAGGTCACTGATTTTGAACTCCTCTTGCATGTGTCTCTTGATCCTTTGAATGCCATTTAGATCATCACCTGTCACAATAATATCATCTACATATACAAATAGATAGATAACCTCATTGTGATCCCTTTTGATGAATAGAGAAGGATCTAAGCTGCTGGCTTTGAACCCTTGATCTTGAAGATATATAACCAACCTGTAATTCCAAGCTCTTGGAGCTTGTTTCAATCCATACAATGCTTTCTTAAGTCTGCAAACATAAGATGGATGATTAGGGTTTTCAAAACCTGGTGGTTGTGACATGTATACCTCTTCACTTATCCAACCATTTAAGAATACATTTTTCACATCAAGTTGGAGGAGTCTCCAATTCCTTGCAGCAGCTACACTTATCAATGTCCTGATTGTAGTCATCTTTGCAACTGGTGAGAATGTTTCCTCATAGTCTATACCATGAGTTTGTGAGCATCCTTTGGCAACTAGTCTTGCCTTGTACTTGCAAACTGATCCGTCTGAATTTCTTTTAACTTTATATACCCATCTGCAACCAATTATCTTTTGATTTTGTGACATTAGAACCAAATCCCAAGTGTCCATTTCCTGCAATGCATCCATCTCTTCTCTCATGGCCTTTTCCCAATTAGGGTTTCCCTTTGCCTCTTCATAGGTTGAGGGTTCCTCTGAAATAGACTCTTTTGCCAAGTAGATTGAATGCTTCGTAACAAATGTGGAATCATATCCATACCTTTCTAGTTGTTTCTTCTCTCTTGCTGATCTTCTAGGTGCTTGTTTGGAGCATTCTCCAACCTCTTGCATCTTTGCTTTGCCTCTTGACTTCCATAGCTTGTAATCCTTTTCTCTTTCATCTTGGTCATCGTCTGTATCACTTCTTGGATCCTAGACCTGTGTATCATGCTTCCTTCCTAATTGATGAGAGTCAGAATCAAGATCATATGGTAGTGTTACCTTTTGTTTGTCTTCATCATACCAAGACCTGTGTTATTGAAACACAACATCTCTACTTGTAGTGAATTGCTTGGTTGAAGGATTGAAGAACCTGTAACCCATCTGAGTTGAATCATATCCAATAAACACTACCTTCGTTGCCCTTTCATCTAGCTTACCTCTTATTTGTGATGGTACATGAACATAAGCTAAACAACCAAAAACCTTGCAATGTCCAAGACTAGGTTTTCTTCCATGCCATGCTTCATACGGAGTCATACCTTGAAGTGATTTGGATGGTAGTCGATTGACAAGGTATACAGTAGTTGAAATAGCTTCTGCCCATAGATAATGTGGCAGCTTCTTCTCTTCAAGCATTGTTCGTGCTGATCCAACCAATGTCTTGTTTCTCCTCTCTGCAATTCCATTTAGTTGAGGAGAGTACCTAGTAGTCACTTCCCTTTTGATACCTTTGTCCTGCAAGAACTCATCAAACTCTTTGGAGAAGTATTCTCCCCCTCCATCAGATCTGAGCTTCTTTAGTGATCTACCTGTATGATTCTCCACATGTGCAAGATACTTCTTGAAGCAATCAAACACTTCGTTCTTACTCTTGATAAAGTATAGAACAGTCCACCTACTATGGTCGTCAATAAATGAGACATAATACCTTGATCCTACCAATGAAGGTTCTTGACTTGGTCCCCATACATCTGTATGTACTAAGTCCAATAAGTTGTTGTGGATGTAGCCTTTGTGGTTGAATGGTTGTCTTTGTGCCTTCCCAATCTGACATGCATCACACCTGTTGATCATGTTTTGCTTTGATATGTTCGGCAGTCCTAGAACACTTTGATCCATGCATATATCCTTCAAGGTTCTTTCATTCACATGAGCAAGTCTCTTATGCCACACTTCAAGCTCACTTAGGGTTTGAGACCCAAAGTTGAATAGAGCTATGTTCCTGGTTTCTCCTACTACAAAAGTAAAGAGCCTACCATGCTTCTCACCTCGGGCTATCTTCTTGAAGCCTTGACATGGATCTTCCACAAAAGCTCCATGTTGGGTGAACCTAACTTGCAAGCCTTTTTCAACTATTTGGCCTACACTTAATAGGTTTTTAGTGATAGTGGGTACATAGAGAACCTTACTCAGAATGTTTGTCCTGCCATTGGAAGCTTTGACATTACCAATCTTCTCCACATTGTGCTTTGTATCATCCCCTGTTTGCACTTCATGTCTATGCTTTGGACTTTCCAAGTCAGATAGAAGAGCAATGTTGCCTGCAACATGATTCAAACATCCTGAATCTATGTAGAACAAATGATCATCTTCTTTACCTTCTTTGTGGCTTACATTCATGAGAAGCAATGAGTCTTCATGTGGTTGATCTTCTGAATAATTGTTGTAGTCCCTTCTATTATAGCCTCTATTTTTTATGTTGAAGTTGTGTCCACCTCTGCCTCTATTGCTGCCATATCCACCTCTTCCACTTCCTTTCTGTGTCTTCCCATTGAACCAGCAATTTTGAGTGGTGTGTTTGGCCTTATCGCATATGGCACAAGGTTGAACATTATGACCTTTGTCTTTGTCTTGCTTTGGTTATTTTTTCTTCCCTTTCCACTTGCTCTTGCTTGCAAAGTTGGCTTGGGAAGTCTGTTCTTCATCTTCTTCCTTCTTCTTGCCTTTCTGCTTCTTATCCTTCTTATCTGCATATAGAGCACTAGTTGAATTACCATGATAAGAGTTACCTTCCTTTATGCTATTGTTGGCTTCTTGATTGAAGAGTTGTCCAAGAAAGATGTTGAAGTCTGGAGTTTGCACATCCAAGATGACATCATAAGCCGTCGTGAAGGATTGCCATTGCTTATCACTTCGAATGTCGTTGAGAATTTGCCTCATGATGAACTCTTCTTCAATCAGCTCTCCAATGGATGCTAACTGATCCGCAACCTCCTTGACCTTGGTGACAAACTCTGTGATGGTTTGTTTAGGTGTCTTCTTCATTTGGTTGAACTCGTTCCAAAGATGATTCTTTCTTGCTTTGGTACTAGCAGAAAATAAAGTCTTGAGGGCATCCCAAGTCCCTTGAGATGTCTTGCATCCTCTAATATGTGGTAATAGAAAGTCAGAGATAGAGTTTAGTATGTACGACCTTGCTTCAGCATCCCTTGCGCACCAAAGTGTGAGCTTATCTGTCTCCTCTTGTGTAGGTCCTCCTTTGGATCTTGGAATAGGCATAACTTCATCACCTGCTACAATTCCATAAAGATTTCTACCTTGCAAATAGGCCTCCATTCTGATTTTCCAAGCCGCATATTTGTGTCGATCAAGCTTCTCGATCATTGAGGGAAATCCATCACCCATCTTGATCTAGCTCTGATACCACTGAAAGAACTTGGAGAAGCTTGTAGAAGGTAGAAAAGTGTGTTTCAAAGCGACGATGTTTGGTCAAACCAACCAGCACAAGACCAGCCCTTGAGCTTATGGAGACTCAAATAGACCTTATAGGCATGCAATAAGTGCAAAGAAACACACTATGTACTTTGGAGCATCAAGGAGAATGAGTCGATACAAAACAAATAGGTTCGCGGGTCGACTATCTCAAAAAACTTACTATCTATGGAAGAGACAATGAACTTCAAATGCCCATAGTCACCAGCGCGATTACAATTAGAAAAAATTCTTTTATGGGACTGATACACATACGGTTTACTGTATGGAATGCACAAAATTATAAGGAATAAGCAAAATATGCTATAGGAATGAATGCGACATTCACCGGTGGTACTTCCTATTTTTCAGGAATATGTAGAGATTGACCCTGAGACAGAAAACCTCAGATTTCTCCCAATATACTGAACCAAGTGCTATGAAACTTTATAGGCATAAACTAGACACTTATACCTTTCAAATGACCCCTCTTGCACTCAATTTGGAGCTCTGGAGAGAGAGCAGCAGCCTCTGCAAGATTACTGTTGGTGAAGAAGATGATGTAGAGAATTGAAGGAGCAAGACAATGATGGTCACAAGTGTATGTATGTTGCTTCCATGTAATGTACAAGTGATTTCAAGTCTTTATATAGCCTCTAGGAGTGTTGCACGACTTTTACAAGTTGAATTTGAATTCAAATGAAGGTGGGAATGGTTGTTGGAGGGAATCAATTCACTTTCCTACAATCTAGGAAAAGTGAAGTTCTAGTTTGATCTACTTTTAAGTGATTGATTGCTTGATTGAATGCAACTTCAACCACCAAAAATTCGTGGGATTTTGTCTCTATATTTCTACCTTTACATGTGTAAAGCTCAAGGCTTTTACAACGGTAAATGAGCCATCAAAAATCTCTCAAACAAAAATACAATAAATGAGCATAAGAAAAAAAGCTCTCCAACGGATATTCTTTTGACGCGATAGCCTTTGATGTAGATCAAATCCACCTCAAGCATAGTGTAAGCTTGATGTTCCAATAGTTCTAACATCACTTCAGTGGGGTGACCCTTGGTGGTTGTCTATTTTGGACTCCTAGCTTCTTGGCAACCTGCTCAACTATCTCATCTATCTTAGTGGGGTTTCTTGAGGTATGACTAGTAGAACTATCAGAATCCTTATAGAGTTTGGATAGTCCTAACTCCTCACACAAATTGTCTTCTATGTCAATACATATCCGCACACACTCTTCTATGGATCTAGGCTCTTTCAAGTACATCTATGACCTTAACTTTGTGCTCAATAAGCCATCGAAAAACTGTGGGTAATTCTGGCATAGGGCATCTTTCCAAGTACTGTCTAAACCTTCTTCCTGCAAGTCGCACTGTTTCTTGGGGTGTGTGCTTGAAGCTCTGGATCAGGGATGATGTGTTATGCCTAATACCACTCTTGGAAAATTCTGTAATGAATTCTTCTAGCAATTGACCTATCTCTCAGTAGTTGCGACTGTTCAAGGGTTGGAACCAAGCTACGGTAGAACCCTTGAGAGTCAAACCAAATGCCTCAAACTGAGTGAACAAGTCCTCAACCTGTTCAGCTCTTAACACTTGTTTGAACTCGGCCACATGATCATAAGGGTCTCTGAATCCATCAAAATAGTTCTTCATAACCTCGAATACTTGAGAAGGTATAAGGGTTCTTGAGTGCTCTCGGGGTCTACACAATGGAAACTCATGTTCATCTCTTTGATGCCTATGTGCTCTATGTCTCTCCCTTTCAGTTCTTTCATTTTCAAATCCTGATTGGTCTCTAACCGTAGTGTGTGCAAAGCTTACCTCTGGTTTCTCTCTGGTTCTTTCCCTCTGGTTTTCATGAGCCTTGGATGATCCTGCTCCGTGGAGGCCATGGGAGACATAAGATCTCGGTGGGGGGAAAATTGATCCACCTTGCCTATGCATGCCTATCCTACTCTGTTACCAAGACCATTTTCTTAGATGTGTTATCCAGATATACAACTTTGCCTGGTATGTCTGGGTCCTTGAACTCATAGATGGTGACTATTGGGTTAGGTTGATCTGGTTTGAATCTCCAAAAGACTTCCTCTGTTTCTCTATTCAAGAACAACTCTATGCTTTTATTGTCTTTGGGAATCTACTCTAGAGTAATTACCCTAGTCAAGACTGACTTACCTCTGGGACTCTTGGGTTCTCGTCCTAGGTCTCCTAGGTCTCCTATGTCGTTCTCAAGAATGATGTTTCCAAACTCATCTATCCTGTCTGGTAAGTTGGTAACCACATACATGGTTCCTTCCTTATCAATGTATGACCCCTCTTCAAACTTGACCACTAGGTATTCAAGTCCAAAGGGTTGATCTAGATTTTTGAGTGGGACAACTGATTGTCTTGGACCATCCTCATAGATGTGGGCACCTAATCAATTGGTCCTAATATATTCCAATTGTGTCTTATAGGGACCTTCTGGTGTTTGTAAATAGGCAGTACCTAAGGTGCGTGTGGGTCTTTCCATGCTAAAAGACATTTCTGAGTCACTTGTTTCAGAACTTAATGTGTATGGATAACCACTAAGTTGTTGAGCCCAAGACTTATCTATATGGTTGACACTAGCCTCATATGATCTAATGCTTTGCTTATCCTTGCCTTGGTGTCTACCAGATCTTAGGTTCATAAGCCTTGTCTTTTGGTCCCAAGATTCTCTTGTATTACTTAAAATTTTTTGCAACTCCTTGGTTTCCTAGTCCCACCTGAGGGTCAACTTCAAAATACTATATCTAATAATCCATGTATTAGTTATGGCAGTTCAGGGTTCTAGGGTTTAAAACAGGGAAACAGGATCCCTTTTGGAGTACCTCAGAATAGGAAATACGATATCTCTTTTTCCACGATACACAATACCACTATGGACGATACCACATTTGGTGATATGATACCACCAAGGCGATACCAAGTTCCACGATACAATACTGCTATCCAGACGATACAATATTAGAAATGGCCATGATACGATACCTCTGATTTGCAAGATACGATACCACCTTCACGATACGATACCAGAAATCACACGATATGATACTGACTCTTTGAGCAATACGATACTAAAGAATTGGACGATACGATACCAAAATAGGAGGCGATACGATACAGAGTTGGCCATACGATACTGCTGAGTAGACAATACGATAGCAGAATAAGAGGTGATACGATACTAGGTGCACGATACGATACCAATCATGCACAGGATATGATACCGGTCAATCAACAATACGATACCGTGACCGACACAATATGATACCAGGTGGACCAGGATACGATACCATTGGGTGATTTCGATCGCGATACCAGCACTTGAGGATACGATACCAGAATGGTATCGCAATACCTCAAGTGGGTATGCACGATATGATATCTCGACAAGTATCGCGATACACGGGAGTTCTGGTATCATGATACCAAAACTCAACCGGACATGATACTTAGAGTTTTTGACACCCAAGTTTAAAAATTTTTGCAAGTATGAGTAACTTTGTGTCCTCCTTATCACTTCTATGTGCCTGTAGATGCAAAGTGTTGATATATTTAGGTAGTGATGTGTGTGAACACTCTAGGACCACCAGGGCACCTTTTTCCCTCTTTAGGATGTTTTTCCCCCCGGCTTGTATACACGCTTATTTCCCTAAAGGGCTACTTATCTTTGTACATTCTCTAGTAATACATTCAGTATTGTGTGTTGTGCTCCAAGCTTCTTCTTCTTCCTTGTGTTGTTTGCGTGCTTCTGTAGATGTCTAACTCCAACAATTGGTATCAGAACACGTCGCCGCTTCATCTAGGGCGTCGTTGACACCTCTCCGGTTGTAGTCTCAGAATCCTACCAACTTTGAAGAGCATACTCAACATGTTTCTGAGATCAAAACAACTTCGCTTTGTGGTGTTGAAAATTGCGATCTGAGCTCGTTTCGGCCTCCGAACGCACTATCGTAGTGATTATGAAGGCTATTTTGTCTTTTTGTGCCAAAGATATATACATGTTTCTGTTTGCCAGTATAAGCGTCTTGAAGTCTGCTACAAGTCTAGCAGAACTCGTCCCGGCAGTTCTGTTCAACTTTTTGAGATACAGTCAATTTTCTACATCAAGGTATTTTAGTCACCAACCATGGCTGAAAGCAGTGATGTATTCGGTATGTTGGCTGTTGAAGATAAGTTGGATGGTACCAACTACCCATTATGGGCTTATATGATGTGACATGTATTGGTTGCAAAAGGGCTATGGAACATTGTGCAGGGTGTTGAAAAATGTCCTATCACACCTGCAACTGTTACAACTGCAGGTACTGAAGCTGATGCATAAGGTGTCGAAGATGATGATATTTTGCATATTCCTGTTTGTGGTACGGTTTCTACTGCACCTACTGTAGAGCAGATTCGTTGGGATGGCAAAGATGCCCAGGCACGTGCATTGATAGCTTTGTCCATCAAACATGCCATTATTCCTCACATACGCTCTTGCAGAACAACTAAGGATGCTTGGGATACACTTACCATATTTATACCAAGCTAGGAATGAGGCTCGTGTTGCTTACCTTCGAAAACAATTGGAGAGTGAGCACATGAATGAAGGTGATTCTATGGACAGTTTTCTAACAAAGATCAAAAACTTGAAGGAACAATTGATTTCTGTTGATGAGGTTATACCAGATAGCTCACTTCTGCAGACCATTCTGAATGGTCTTCCTGATTCATATTAGAGTTTTGCTTCTACTCTTCGGTTGATGATGAAAGGCAATCCAAATGCCTTGTCTTTCGAGGAGTTAGTCTCTGTTTTGTTGTAGGAGGATCAGTCCAGGCAGAATAGATCAGTTATGCATGTTGGAGATCAAGCTTTCTTGGCTAGTCAGAAGGGCAAAGGAAAAGGGAGCTCTTCAACTAGTAAGCAGAAATCTGCTAATGCTGCACAATCGAAGAGGGAAGACAAAGATGAAAAGAAATCAAAAAAGCAAAAATTGTTTTGCAAGTACTGTAAAGGAAATGATCATATCATAAAGAAGTGTCAAAAACTAGCTACTAAAGAGGCAAAGAAGAAAGAGGCTAGAATGGTTGTTGCAAAGGCCTCTACACCAAAAATAGAGTCTGCTAATCTAGTGCAGGAAGAAGAATGGGCATTTACCACTGTTTGCAGTTCTGACCCATCTTCTCATGAGTAGTGCATGTCTGGAGTAGACTCAGATGTTTGGTACTTTGATAGTGGGGCGACCAAACATATTACCTCCCAGCATAGTTTCTTCTCTTCACTCGAGCCTACCCCTACAGGGAATACTGTTACATGCACCAACAACTCCTCTTATCCTGTTATGGGAGTTAGTAAGATCATTTTGACTATTGTTGATGGTAGTTCTTTCACTTTGTCAGATGCTTTGTTTGTGCTAGGGATGAAGAAAAATCTGTTATTAGTTTCTGCATTAGCCAAGATTGGTTTGGTTGTGAAATTTGTTGATAACAGGTGTACAGTTCATGATCTATCAAATCGCGACGTGATTATTGCTTCTGTCATTTTATGTCGTGGGCGGTATAAGCTCATAGACTATGAAAGATTTGTAAATGATTTGGCATGTGCAGTACATGATTCTCAGGCTATGTCAGATGCAAAGCTTTGGCATGCATGCTTTGATCATCCGAATTTTGCTAGTTTGCTATGCCTACAGAAATCTGAAATGGTGTCCTCTTTTCCCAAACTTGAGGGACCTGGAAAACATGTTTGTGAAGGTTGTATTTTGGGCATAATGCAGCGTTCTTCCTTTCCAAAAGATGGTTCAGTTCGGGCTACTCAAAAATTGTAGCTTGTACATAGTGATGTCTATGGTCCTATGCAGACACCTTCTTTGGGAATTATCTTTACTTCATGACTTTCATTGATGATTTTTCCAGGCATGCATGGGTATATCCATTGAAGACAAAGTATTCATGTGCTTCAAAAAAATTTTGGTTTTGGCTGAAAATCTGTTAGCATGTAAAATGGGCACCCTCCATTCTGATCGAGGGGGGGAATATATGTCTTCTAATTTTAATGCATTTCTGACTGAACGTGGGATAAAACACAAGTGTGCAATGCTCTATACACCTCAATAGAATGGAGTTGTTGAACGAAAGAGCAGGTCACTCATGGAGATGACGAGGTGTATGGTCAAGAGTCAGGCTTTACTACGTAGTTGGTTAAGGGGCGAAGCTATTACCGTTTTCTTTAGAACGATGTTGGTCTTGTCTTGCTTAAGCTCGGGCGTTTAGTTTTCGGTTCTTATTCTTAAAGAAAGAAAAATTTCTAGCTTGAGGCTATCATGTGTGCAGCATATGTACTTAACAGGTGTCCCACTAAAGCACTGCAGTCTATCACTCCATATGAGGCTTGGCATGACCGCAAGCCATCTGTTGCTCATCTACATGTTTTTGGTTGTTTGGCATATGCATTAGTGCCTCAACAACATCGTAGAAAATTGGATGATAAAGTAGTAAAATGCATTTTTATTGGGTACAGTTTTGGAAGTAAAGGCCATCGTCTGTATCACATTCTGGTTAGCTGTGATGTTGTTTTTGTGGAAGATGCTATTCAACCATTGCTTTCATGTACTAAGGAGACATTTGTTAGCTCCAAAGACATGTATGATACTTTGTTGCCTCTTTTTACAGGTGGACAGTCTAGTGTTGGTCCTAATGAGGCAACTTCTCAGCTATTGTAGGTTTCATATGATGATGCATACCATTCCAGTTCTGATGCAGATTTACATGATGCACTTATTGATGAGAGAGCTGATATTGAGCAGGCAAGACCTATGCCAAAATGGCTGGTGCAGACCTTGCACGACAGCAAATTAGATGCACCTCTATCCTATCGTACTCGATCAGGCTCTCATAGTGCCTCTTTTGCATCAGATTGCTATGCTATTGTTGCATCTACTCTTTATGATGAGATTGAGCGTGTTTCGTTTGATAAAGCACAAAATTCAAAAAATTGGATGGCTGCTATGCAATCTGAATATGATGCTATAATGAAGAATGGTACTTGTTTTTTATGTGACTTGCCTTTTGGTAAGAAGGCCATTGGCACTAAGTGGGTATACAAGCTGAAGCATAAACCTGATGGTACAGTTGACAGATATAAGGCTAGGCTTGTTGCAAAGGGTTATGCACAGGAAAGAGGCATTGATTTTGATGAAACCTCTGCACCTACATGCCATATGACTACTGTTCGGAGCATCTGTGCACTTGCATCTCATCATGGTTGGAATGTACATTAGTTGGACATTAAAACTGCATTTCTGAATGGTGACTTGCATGAAGAAGTGTACGTTTTTAAGCCCCGTGGTTTAAAGCAAGCACCACGTGCTTGGTATGAGAAGATACATGCCTATCTGATTGCACATGGTTTTGAGAACAGTCCAACTAAAAGCGCCTTCTATGATAAGCATGCTAATGATGTACTTTTGATCTGGTTTATCTTGATGACATGCTGTTCACTGGTCCTCATGAGAGGCATATTGCTGATTTTAAGGCTGATTTGCATGCCTCATTTGAGATGTCTGATTTGGGGCATTTGCATCATTATTTGGGCATTCAATTTATGCATGTTGATGTTGGAATGGCTTTGTGTCAAACGAAATATATTGACACATTATTGCAGCATTTTGACCTTGAGGACTATAAACCTATTGCCACTCCTATGGAGTGGAGTCTAAAAATTATGAAAATTGGTAAGATGATAGTTCTAATCCTCCTCAAGCTCGAGGACTCCTTGGCTTGAACAAAATGGAGTTGCAAAACTGAAAAATAGTATTTACAATGTTTTCTAGTGATAAAAATCACCATTTTTATAGGGATTTCTTCTGAAAATTTGACATGTGCTTCTTGGAGCTCCCTACATGCTCCTTCTTCTTGTGTGTCTACTTCCTTGATGCGCTTCCATGCTTTGTCCTTAACCTTGAGTGTCAACAAGGTGTATATACAAACCGGGGTAAAAAACCTCCTAAAGAGGGAAAATAGTGCCCCGGTGGTCCTAGAGTGTTCACACATATCACTACCTAAGTATATCAACAAATCCCCCTTGGGAGTGATGCAGTGAACAAGGAGCTGGCAGTCATGTATAAGGAAGTGCCAAGCTATGTGGAAATCACTCCACAAAAGGAAGTAAGCCCAAAGCTTTGCAAAAAGGTTCAAACTTCTCCCTAGGCAGGGCCTTTGTGAAAAGGTGTGCAATGTTCTCTTGCGTGGGCACATATGCCAAGCTGATCTCCCCAGTAGAGAGCCTCTAACTGACTTAATGATAATGCACCTCAATGTTCTTAGTGCAAGCATGGAACACATGGTTTCTCGCAACTACCAATGCGCTCTGACTATCAGTGAAGATCCTGGTCGCAGAAGACTGACCAACACCCAAATCAGCCATAAGGCATCTAAGCCACACACACTCAACAGTCGCTGTGAAAGCTACCCTACACTCAGCCTCACAATTGGAAGTGGCCACAGTAGGCTGCTTCTTGCTCAACCAAGATCTACATGAGATACCAAGCATCAAGCAAAAGCCACTAGTGGACACACGAGTGTCATAGCAATCAGCCCAATCAGAGCAAGAAAAAGCATGCAAATCTGGTGGTAGTGATCCCCCCTTGGGATAAAACAACCCAAGTACCGAGTACCACTCAAGTAGCGAAAGATACGCTTAACCACCTGCCAATTCTTGACTCCTAGGCAATGCATAAACATGCTCATGTGTGAGACATCAAACTAAATATTTAGTCGAGTAATGCATACGTAAATGAGGCATCCAACAACCTAGTGATAGAGAACAACATCAAATGCATCTTTAGCATCATGAAAACTCAATCGTAAACCTGTCTCCATCGGAGTGGCAATAGGCTTACAATCTTCAAGGCCAAAGCGCTGCAATAATGTGTCAATATATTTCATTTGACACAAAGCCATTCCACAATCAACTTGCATAAACTGAATCCCCAAATAGTGATGCAAATGCCCCAAATCATACATCTCAAATGAGGCATGCAAATCAGCCTTAAAAATCAGCAATATGCTTCTCAATAGGACAAGTGAGCAACATGCCATCAACATAGACAACAATGATCAGAATCACATTAGCACGCTTAACATATAAGGTGCTCTCAGTTGGACTGCTCTCAAAACTATGTGCAATCAGATAGGCATGGATCTTCTCATACCATGCACGTGGTTCTTGCTTTAAACCATATAATGCCTTCTTTAACCTGCACACCTAGTTTTCATGCCCTTTCTCCACAAAGCCACGGGGCTGAAAAACATACATTTCTTCATGCAAGTCACCATTCAAAAATGCAATTTTAATTTCCAACTGATGTACATTCCAACCATGATGGGCTGCAAGTGCACAAATGCTTTGAAAAGTAGTCATATAGCATGTAGGTGCAAAGGTCTCATCAAAATCAATGCCTCTTTCTTGTGCATAACCCTTTGCAACAAGCCTAGCCTTACACCTGTCAACTATACCATCAGGTTTACACTTCAGCTTGTATACCCACTTAGTGCCAATGGCCTTCTTGCCAGGAGGCAAGTCACATAAAAACCAAGTACCATTCTTCATTATTGCATCATATTCACATTCCATAATAGCCATCCAATTTTTTGAATTTTGTGCTTCATCAAACGAAACAGGCTCAGTCTCATCATAAAGACTAGATGCAGCCATAGCATAGCAATCTAATGCAAAAGAGGCACTATGAGAGCCTAATTGAGTATGATATGACAGAGCTGCATCTAATTTATTGTCACGCAAGGTCTGCACCAGCCATTTTGGCATAGTTCTTGCCTGCTCAATATCAGCTCTCTCATCAATAAGTGCATCATGTATATTTGCATCAGAAATGGAATGGTCTGCATCATCACATGAAACCTACAAAGGCTGAGAAGTTGCCTCATTAGGACCAGCACTAGACTGTCCACCTATAAAAAGAGGCAATAAAGTATCATACATGTCTTTGGAGCTAACAGATGTCTCCGTAGTACATGAAAGCAATGGTTGAATAGCATCTTCCACAAAAACAACATCACGGCTAACCAGAATGCGTTTAGTCTGTGGATGATACAGACGATACCCTTTACTTTCAAAACTGTACCCAACAAAAATACATTCTACTGCTCTATCATCCAATTTTTTGTGATGTTGTTCGGGCACTAATGCATATGCCAAACAATCAAAAACACGCAGATGAGCAACAGATGGCTTGCGGTCATGCCAAGCCTCATACGGAGTGATAGACTGCAACTTTAGTGGGACACCAGTTAAGTACATATGCTGCACACATGACAGCCTCAAGCCAAAAACTATGTGGTAAAGCCTGACTCTTGACCACACATGTCACCATCTCCATGAGTGAACTGTTCTTCCGTTCAATGACTCCGTTCTATTGAGGTGTATATGGCACTATACACTAGTGTCTTATCCCATGTTTAGCGAGATATGCATTAAAATCAGAAGAGATATATTCCCCCCTCGATCAGAACGGAGCGTGCCCATTTTACATGCTAACAGATTTTCAACCAAAACCAAAAATTGTTTGAAGCACATGAACACTTCGGATTTTGCCTTCAATGGATATATCCATGCATGCCTGGAAAAAGCATCGATGAAAGTCACAAAGTAAAGATAACTTCCAAAAGAGGGTCTCTGCATAGGACCACAGACATCACTATGTACAAGCTGCAATTTTTGAGTAGCCCGAACTGAACCATCTTTTGGAAAGGACAAACGTTGCACTTTGCCCAAGCTACAGCCTTCACAAACATGTTTTCCAGGTGCCTCAAGTTTAGGCAAAGAGGACACCATTTCAGATTTCTACAGGCATAGCAAACTAGCAAAATTCAGATGACCAAAGCATGCATGCCAAAGAATATCTTGAGGAAGATTGGAGTACTTTATTCTTTGCAAAGGATATTACATTAGTGATCCTAATTGGGAACCTACAAAAAACCTTCAAAGAGAATCTATCAAAGTTCAAGAATTCCATAAGAGAAATCCAATGAAGCCGAGACCAGAGAACATGACCGCTCCTTGTGGAACTCGTCGCTTGAGGGGCAGGTGATGTCATGGACAAAGGAAATCACCCAGATTCTATGTGAATCCCATATCTCATGATTGATTCAGAAATAGGAGAAACCAATGCTTCCATTGCATTGGAAACGTGCCAAAACCCTAAGATCGACTGTCTATTTGCTAAATTTTGACATTCAGAGGTCCTGTTCTGACATTCGGAGGTACTGTTAAGTTTGCTAACATCATTGATGACATCATCAATTCACAACCACCCTTGAAATCCTATATAAGGAGGCCTTGGCCACATTCATTCTCAGTTTTGCCAATTACCAGCCTTGGGAGCTCAAGGATTCATGACCGCTGTCGGAAGGATTTCCTCACTTTAATTATCATATGGAAAAATAAAAATAATTTGCTTTAGAGTCGGTTAAATGATATCTCTCTCTCGTATATCTTTTAATGTTTTAATTTAAATTGACTAATTTTTCTCTTGAATACCTGCAGGAAAAGGAATAAATCATTTTCAGAATGAAGGGATAATCGATCCTTACTTTAATTCTTTATTTTTGTCTACTATATATTTATGAGATCATGTGTAGATGCATTCATGATCATAAGAATACATTTATGTGAGAACAAAGGAGAATTGAAGTATGGTTATTTATATGTACCTATGTTTATAGGGTTGTGTATCTATATTTATATATGTTAAATGCACTTAAATATGTATGTGTTTATACGCCTATGAATGTATATTTGAATGAATTTTTATGTCAATGTATGTGTTTGCATATATATACTTAATATATATATGTGTGTGCATCTATGTCTAAGTGTTTATGAAATTTTCACTAACCTAAGCATGGATATAAATATGGAGTTCTGTAAATATATGTGAGTACATTTAAGCCTATTAATAGGTTAGTTTCTCATAAGTGAGCATTTATGTGTATATATGTTCATATAATTTTATGTGTGCCTATGTGTTTAGGTCTATAAGGTTTTATGAGATTGCTCTATGTGATTAAAACTTATACATAAAGGACTTTATATGCATATCTTTATATGCACTAACCTACAGTGTCTACTTATAATTTTGTCTTAAGAACATTGAATATATATAATTATACATATTTATAGTACATTATTTAATATCTTCTTTAGTATTTATTCCATGATTAATAAAAAATAATAATAAACAAAACTAAATACGTTAAGTAAAATTCTAGTCTCTTTTGAGTTAGTATGAGTTAATTTAAGTATGCATGGTGAGTATTAGTTAAGTAAGTGTATGATTTAACTTAACTAAAACATAAAATACGTACGCAGCATCTAAGACAAATATATATAAATGTATTTGAATGAACATTTTTCTTTTCTGTTGATTACCTGCAGATCATTGAAGAGAATTCAAAAAGGAGATTACGAGAACACGAACATATGAAATTTTCAGGATCACAAAAATACAAAATTTGAAGATTGTTTATTAAGTTGTATAGGATTATCTATAAAGAGAATTGTATTCGCTTTTGTATAGGCTTAAATCTTAAAGATCTCTAGCACTTCCACTTTTCGATACAATTAAGATTTGTATGGGCTTAAATAGATTGATTTTGAAATTCTTCATACTGTTTTTCTGAAAAATAATTAAGATCTTTACTTTTTTATTTCATATGTCTAGAGAGATAGGATCTACAAGTAGTTCTAAACTAGTATCTACAAACGATTCTGATATTAAGAATCAATAATTAGAAAACTTAATAATAGGAACATTGCTTCCGTCTTCAATTGATAGTTCAAATAATAACGAAAATATAGAAGTTGAAATTATTAAAGATAAAGTAGTTAACAAAACTTTACACACGTTAGATTACGATCATCTTCTTTCTAGAATTTTACCTTTAATTACCATAGTTTTGCCAGAACCGGAGGACAAGAAAGACTTATTCCCACCTAATTTAGTTAGAAAACCTAACTCAAATCAAATTGAGAACGAAGAAGTTGATTTTGTTAAAGATAAAATTACAAACGAGAACTTAATTATGTCCTATCAATTAGAAGCTATAGAACATTATAGAAACGCTCGTCCTTACGGTCCTTAGCCTAAATAATTAGTTCTTAATTTGCACTCCCATATATTAGAAACATATAGGTTTTTATCACACCTAAATTGAAAAAACAACCGAAGGCCCTAGGCATACTTAGAAGCACCCTACGTGCAGTCACACGGTTAGGTTAGCGCGATTCTTGTAGATGAACGTCAGCCTACCTTCACACCCCTCTACGACAGCTTTGGTGAACCCGACGTGAAGCGTGACGATAGTGTGCCTAGGACTTACGTTGCATTTTCAGTTTTAATTTAATTTTATATTCTTCTTGTATGCAAAAAAATTAAAGATTGAAGCTGTGACAAAACCGTGGAAGAAGGATTTCCAACTGGTGGAGCTTCGTCGTTTCAAAACCCCCCCCCTCAAGGTGCAAGAGAATCAAGATATATTCATGGTCATTTTAGTTTTGTGTTTAAGATTGTTTTAACGTTCACTTTTGAACCTCTTCAGCAAAAATATCATCAAGTAAGGTATTTATTTTAAGTTCTTTATTTTTAGTTTACGCACATCACTTAAAAAGAAAAGTTGTTTTCATCTACACTAGGATCTAAGCACTTTCATATTAGCATTTAAAGAGTATTTGAATTTTTCTTTTGTATCTAGGAAATATAATTTTTACTTAAAGCATTCAAATATTTGCATTTTTAGGAAAAGTCATTATTTTTGCATCATCAAAAAGAAAAAGATTTTAAGTTTTGAAAAAGAAAGATTGTTTGCTTTATTTTCATTGCATAAAAGGAAAAGCTTTTAGCATAAAAATAGTTTAAATTTAGGTTACTTTTGATTTATAGTTAATGCTTTTATTTTCCCAAACAAATTATTTTAAAAGAAAATTAATATTAAACTAAAGGACTTAAATCAAGAAAATTTATAAAAACTACTTTATTAGGTTTTTTGAATTAAAAAAGAGATAAATTTAGGTTTTAGAAATCAAAAAGATTTTAGAAAAGAAAATTAGAATTAGTAAAGCCTAGGACTAGGGTAAAGCCATCCCTGGCTTTATCAACTAGTGATAGATTTAGACAATTTAGAGAACAATTAGATCCGGCTATTAGGGAACTTCTTCTCTATTCTAAATGTTATCAAGAACGCAAGATGGAGGAGATGTTTAGGAACATGATGATAGAAAAGCAAGGGACACGTACAGTCCAAGCTATTCTAAAAGAGAAAGGAAAATTTACCGGATTAAACATTACAGAATACCTGGATGCATTTGAGGAGCAAGTGCAAATCCAGGGCTTACCTGAAGATGTACTAGTGAAATACTTTGGATGTGTAGTTTCTAGTTCAATTCTAGAATCTATTCAAGAACACGCTGAAAAAACTTGGGAGGAATTTAGAAAGGAACTTCATAAAATGTTCTACCTCGAGGATTTTAGCCAGCATAGTCGAGAAGGTTTTTTGCGATGGTTAAACACTGTTAAGAGCAATGAGTCTTTAACTCATCTTCATGGTGAGTTTATGAGACGTCTGGCTCAACTTCTTGAAGATGATAGAAATGCTATTAATCCAGATGTAATTATATATTTTCTTAAGATACTTAATCCAGAAGATAGGGCTGAAATTGAATGACGAATAGAGGAGCCAGGAAAAAGATATGGGCTAACTGATGACTGGGAAAAAGTTAAAAAAGAAATAGAGGTTGTTGCTCAAATGAAGCAAAGGCAAATGATTTTGTATGCTAAACCTAATGCTTCGCAGCCTAGGGAAACTCCTGCTATAAGGCAAGTTGATATGCCAATGCCTACTACTATGGCTACGGCTAGTAATTCAGCTGCCACTAAAGCTCCCATAGAATTTCAACTAGATATTCTATGTAAGCAAATGGAAAATGTTATGAACATGCAAGCATCTCTTTCAAAAGAGGTTGCTAATTTAAATAAACAAGTTTACTCCATGAGCTTTAATGATCCAGGGGCTAGCGGTAGTAGTGCAGGGCAAGCACCGCCTAATCAACAAGTTATGCCTCAATATGTTCCACCACAACCAGTCTTTCAGCCAGTACCACAGCAGGCTCCTCAGGTTGCTGTACAACCACCCTTTCAAAGAACTAATGAGAAAAGAGGGACTGGCATGAAGCGCTGTGTTTGGTGTGATAGTCTGGAGCACGCATCATTTGCTTGTGAAGAGTTAAAAAGTGTTAAGGCAAATCAATTAGTCGTTGAATTAGATAGAAGACTATGTGACTTTAGGTCACATCTTCCTTTGTCTATCAATTGGGGCAAAGACGGAATGAAAAAGCTTTACGAAAATTTAACAGTCTCAGATGCAACTGCCAGTACTTTGGCTGCAAGACTAGAGCCGATCGAGGATAAGCCTTCTTCAATGCCTAGCCAAAATCCATATTCAATAGAGGCACTGGTACGAGCTAGAGACGAGATAATGTACAAGACCGCATGGAAATCTCCTGTAGATCAATCTTCTGTCTTTTCTCACATTGCTAATGTTGAGGAAAAATGGAGACGAGAAGATCAACAGAATGATGTAGAAGAAGGTGATAGGAGGGTAACTAGGAGGCAAACAAGAGAAGATGAAAAGAAAACTGATAAAAAAGTTCAATTTGATGAATCAAATTTATCTCAAGAAGAGAAGAGAAAAATGATAAAGGAAGGCAAAAAGCCGACCAATGAAAATGTTCAATTGCAAGAAGAACAAAAGAAATTGAAAACCTCTAAACCTGAAAATAAAGAGGATCAAAAGCAAAATGAAGAGAAAGGAAAGAAGAAGGGTAGAAGAGCTCCACGTGCTATTATGATTTCTGAGCTCGAAAAGAAAAATGATGCTAGGGAGATTTTAAATGACATTCTTCTAAAAAGTCAAGTAACGATGTCACTTGAGCAAGTGTTTTCCATAGCAAAACCAGAGTTCAAGGACAGTTTTATTCGACTTATTAGAAGAAGACGCTTTCCTTTGCCACAAGACGAGGATATGCAAGACGTGGCAGAAGAAACCCTAGCTATGAATGATGTAGTTACATTGAGTGAAAGTGATTATGAGGATGATGAAGAATTTATAACGGGTAGTGTAAATAGAAATTTTCTAGGACCTATACAACCTGATGAAGAAATGTTAAAAAGTGAAAGTAAATACAACTCTACCTTCTAGGCACGAGGCACGCCAGAAGTAAAGATTAGAATCGGGGATGAAAAGGATTCTTGTTTAGCTTTGGCTCTCATTGACTCGGGGTCAGAGATAAACGTGATTTTAAAAAAGTTCTTTGACAAATTTAGATGGCCAATTGATAAAGAGCATGGTTGGCGGATGAGAACAGCTAACAATGGCTCTGGCATTTTGTTGGGTGCATGTGCAAATGTGCCTATTATGATAGGTGGTGTTCGAGAAGAGTTTCACTTCTTTGTTCAAGATAATTGTTCATATGAAGTGATTCTTGGACAACCATTTATAGCTAAAATGAGAATGGAAACAAAAGCAATGAACGACGGATCAGCGTATGCAAGAATTCGATCCAAATCAGGGATGGATTCTTTGCAAGTTATGACGGTTTGCCCAAACCACACTAGAAATAGAAAGAGCTTAAGAAGACATCCCATTGACTCGATCAGTCATGTTTGTGATGATCCACTGACTGTAAGAGAATATGGGGCTTACTATGATCAAAATTTCTGTTAGACTCCACTATTGAGCGAGACAATAGTGGACGTTGTTTTGATGTCTCGCCTATCAATGAACATAAATTTGAAAATTATCTAATTTGTACTCCTACAACTAGTTTGCATTATATTACTAAGGAAAATCTTACAAAAACATTTAGAAAACAAACTGAAAAATATTTCAGACAAACCGGATTAATTTCAAGTGACGAGAAAATTGAGAGTATAATTGAATTATCAAAAAGTTCCACTCTATTAGAAGAGCTAGAAAGTGTTTCTCATGAAAATTTTGAATCAAATCTGATAATTCTTAACTCTATTCAAGAGTATGAGATTATTAGTGAATTTATCCTAGAACATGAAGTTAGCATAGAAACCAAATACAAAACTGTAGAAAAGAAAATAAAGCCTGTAGCTCAACCCTTACCTAAAGATAGTCATGACATACTTCGTCGAGTATCAAATGATCCCATTCTTAGAGATCGATCTAAGATAGGTCACATATTTACTGAGGAGAGTAAGAAAATTATTAAATTCGGTGATGAATTTCTTTCTCAAATTGAAAAAGAGCAGTTTACCAAGATGATTGTTCGTCATGGTAAAGCTTTTTCTTTGTTCCCTCATGAGATAGGATGTGCAGACCCAAAGTTAGTAGCTCCGATGATTATTTTCACAGTACCGCATATTCCTTGGAATCGTCGTCCGATTCCAGTTCCAAAGGCTCATTTACATGAGCTAATGAGACTGTTAAAGGAGAAGATTGCCATCAGAATCTTGGAACCATCCTCAGCACCATACTCTAATAGATGGTTCACGGTACCGAAAAAGAGTGGGAAGCTACGCTTTATTCAGGATTTACAGCCTGTGAATAAAGTCACTATTAGGAATGTAGGAACGGGTCCCATTGTAGATGAGTTTGCCGAGGCATTTGCTGGTCACTCCATCTATTCAATGGGAGACCTGTATTCAGGGTATGATCAGTTTCAATTAGCAATTGAGAGTCGAGATGTGACCACGATGAA
>CM035414.1:78518651-78556151 GCA_020310875.1 Ceratopteris richardii
TCACCTGTAATTTTTGTGGAAAATCAAGACACTTAGAAAAGTTTTGCTATAAAAAGAAACAATCATCGAAGGCTTCTATGTCTAGGCAAGCATCCAAAGGATCCCAACATAGATCCCACTGCTCTAGTGAGGAATGCTTCATCTCCACAGAAGCCAATGCCCTAGTTACTTCTAGCTCCCCACATGAGTGGATCTTTGATAGCGGAGCTACCTCCCATATGTGCAAAGACAAGGACTCCTTTCAAGTACTCGAAGAGCATATGGGAGAAGTCTATCTTGGCAACAACAAAAGTTTACCCATCGAAGGAAAAGGGAAAGTTCAAATTACCAACAATCAAGGGGAATGCAAGTCTTTATCCAATGTTCTTTTTGTTCCAAATTTATGTATGAATCTACTTTTTGTCAAGGCCATTACAGATCAGGATAAACAAGTATGGTTTGATAACACCTCAGTTAAGGTAGTTAATCCCCATACAAAGGATGTCATTGATCAAGGTATTGAAGAAAAGGGCCTCTACAAACTATCTTGCTTTGTATCCAAAGAATCAACCTCAAGGTTGTGGCACCAAAGATTTGGAACCACTCTCGCTATATTTGGGTGTACTTTTTGAAGTCAAAGGCATACATATTCTCTAAGTTTCAAACTTGGATCAAGGAAGTTGAGAATGAAGCTTCGATGAAAGTTAAAACCATCAGATCAGATGGAGTTGGTGAGTTTATCAATCATGACTTTGATAACTTTCTCAACCAAAAAGGGATCAAAAGACAAGTCACTCAGCCTCATACTCCATCCCAGAATGGAGTAGCTGAAAGAAAGATACGCAGTGTGATGGAAATGGCAAGAACTATACTTCATCACAAGGATCTACCCTACAAGTTCTGTGTAGAATCCGTGCATACTATCGTTCACATTCTTAATCGAGGATTTACAAGTGCATTACACAACAAAATACCCTTTGAAGTATGCTATGGAAGAAAACCAAATGTGAATTACTTTCGAGTCTTTGGTAGTGAAGCTTTTGTCCATGTACCAAAAGAAGATAGAAACAAGTTACAATCAAAGTCCAAGAAACACATATTCATAGGGTACAGTGACCAATCAAAGGCATACCGTCTATCTGATATGGAAAACCACTCCATCACCATTTCGAAGGATGTGATTTTCAATGAAGCTTCCTCATACTCAAGAAAAGATTCAAGTACAAGTCTTAGTCCACCTATCTACACTTCAGAGGGGGACTTAATATTTCGAAACTCCAACTGAGAAGCTAGTACTTCACAACAACCACGCCGATCTCAAAGGCTTCTTGATAAGAGACAACGCAACCAAAGTCATTATGTTAATTATGCTCTAATGCACCAAATTCAGCAAATTCCAGAACCATCCAACTACAAAGAAGCTCAAGGCCAACCAGAGTGGGAAGAAGCTATGAAAGAGGAACTGGATGCAATGGCAAAGAACAAGACTTGGACATTAGTTCTCAAACCAACCAACCATCAAGTCATAGGAGTCAAGTGGATATACAAAGTCAAATACAAGTCTGATGGCACTCTAGATAAATATAAGGCAAGATTAGTCGCTAAGGGTTACAAGCCACAACATGGGATAGATTATGAAGAAACACTTGCCCTCACCCGACATCATGGTCTTTGGTACAGAGGGGGCATCAAACTCCCAGGGTATTCCGATTCAGATTGGGCTGGTGATCCTGATTCTCGACTGTCTACTTCTGGGTACATATTTTTACTTGGCTCAGGACCTATCTCTTGGGCAAGTAAGAAGCAGCCTACAGTTGCACTATCATCTACTGAGGACGAATAGTGAGCATCGAGCTTTGCAGCATGTGAGGCCATTTGGCTTCGTCATTTATTATCTGACATTGGTGTTTTGCAGGATACTTCGACATGCATTCGCACGGATAGTCAGTCAGCCTTGGCCATCGCCAACAATCCACTCTTCCATGCTCAGACCAAGCATATCCAGATCCAGTACCACTTCATCCGTGAGAAGATCGTATCAAAGGAGATTTCTCTGGATCCATGCACCTCTCAGGAGAACTTGGCGGACATGTTCATGAAGGCTTTACCTCCAGTACCACTTCAGCACTTGGTGGACCTCTGCAGCATTCAACCACTCCAAAATGGAGCTGTAGAGGGGGTGTTTAGGACATGATTGCTCCTACTTCATCTACATTTGTATCTGCATGAGTGCATCTCCATTTTGTATCCAGGAGGCACTCCATTTCTAGTCTATTTCGATTTTATATTGTATTTCCTTTGTATTTGGGTACCTTGCCATGTGCTTCTACCAGTTGTATTCATTCTCCTTTCAGGAGAATTATCCCATATGAGATGTACTTTTGAGAGCCCCTCCCAAATCTATATAAGGAGGGCTTCTCCCCTCATTTGTACTTGGTTAGAAGCTTGAGGATCCTACTCCAATCTCTTGGCAAGGTCATTTCTAATCCACATGAGTTTACCCATTTCATGGTCTACTCATTTTGTGTCTCACACATTCTATGTTTTGTGAGAGTACTTTACTTTTCATTTTGCTTCCGCATGTGTACTTTCTACAACTTTAGCTTCGGCCCTGGTTCTACAAATCGTAGATCCAAACAAGCCTTTCCAATTAGAAACAGATACAAGTTCATATGTTGTAGGAGCATTACTAAGCCAAGATGGTTGACCAATAGCTTTGGAGAGTAAAAAGCTAAGTCCTGCTCAACAAAACTACTCTACCTATGAGAAAGAGATGTTCACTATTATAAATGCTCTAAAGAAATGATGCCATTACCTATATGGATCAAACTTAACCGTAGCCTTTGATCAAGGGAGCGTCAAGTGGTTTGCAAACCAACCAAATTTGAGAGGTAGAAAAGTAAGATGGGCTGAACACTTACAAGAGTTCGATTATGAAGTAAGGTATAGAATAGGAAAGTTCAATGCAGTGGCAGACTTCTTAAGTCGGTTGCCTATGTTGAACAACCTAAGTTTTGTACAAATTCAAAGTGAATGTATTTAAACTTTGAAAGGAAGTTGCAAAGAAGATCCAAGCTACAGTCAAGCATCAAAAGCAACTGAACAAGCTTAACAGAATGAAGCAAGTACTTTTGAGAGAAAGTTTAAAGACTATTCTTTCCAAGATGAATATTTTCTTTACAAAGGTAAGGTTTGTGTCCCAAGTATTCCGGACATATGAAATTAAGTACTTTTCGAATGCCATGATGCTCCAAGTGCAAGACATCCTGGTATTAACCGAACCTATGAGTTAGTTAAAAAGATATTTTTACTGTCCTAATTTACATCGAGATGTGCAAATCTATGTATCCAGGTGCCATAAATGTCAAGTAAATAAGTTTGAATGACTTAAAGTTGGAGGATTGCTGCATCCTTTGGAAATTCCCAAATGAAAATGGGAAAGTATTTCCATGGATTTCATTTCTCGATTACCTCGCACTTAGAAAGGCTTTGATTTAGTCTAGGTAGTATTTGATGGATTGACTAAACTTGCTGAGTTTGTTCTAGTCAAGACTACTTATAAGACTCCAGAAGTTGCAAAAATATTTGTAAATCAACTTACAAACTCTATGGTCTTCTAGTAGATATAGTTTTTGATAGAGATGCTTGATTTACAAGTCATTTTTGGTGAGTAGTCTTTAGTAGACTTGAAACTATACTAAGTTTAAGTATAGCTGAACATCCCTAGATGGATGGAGAGACAGAGAAAGTCAATTAGATTTTAGAAGACATACTAAGAGCTTATGTCACTTCCAAACAGTCTGATTGGGAAGACTATCTTCCTTTAGCTGAGTTTGTCTATAAGAGTGCCAAGAATTCATCAACTGAATTTAGTCCATTCATGTTGATGTATGGGTTCCAGCCTAGGTCTCTGTATGCTGTAAGACTTCAAAATGAACGAGTTCAAGCAGCTCAAGAATTCCTTTAAGACATGAACTTTAAAATTAAGATAGCTAAAGAAAACTTAAAGAAAGCTCAAGATCGTGCAAAGGCTTATGCTGATCCAAAGTGAAGATATGTCACTTTTTAGGTTGGCGATCAAGTTTATCTTCGTATTCCTAAAAGATCAGAAAAGTTCAAGACTGGTCAATGCACCAAGTTATCGCGTAGATATTGTAGTCCTTTTTCAATCACCAAGAAAGTTGGCTTGTGGGCTTATGGATTACAACTTCCAGATGATAGTTGCACTCATCCATTGTTCCATGTTAGTTGACTCACGAAGAGTTTGACAGATTCAGATAATCTAGTTGGGCAACAGGTTTTCTAATTTTTAATAAACAAAATTCTCTTAATTTTTTGCTTTTTTGTTCTTTTCATCTTTATCTTCCTGCTTCAACTATGTAAATCTAGTAAATGTTTGGTTACTAGTAGATGAGCTCCATTTACCTTTCCCTTCACACTAACTAAGGAAGCTAGATTTCCAACACACATAATTTACCTATGTAAAATAGTCTTCGTGCAAAAAAGTAGAGAATAATTCCTTGAGTGTTAAGGCATTTGGATTTCATTTTATCATCAACCAAAGAGTATAAGCAGAACTCTAATATTAATGTTAAAGATTATTCAAAGCAATCTCAACAAATGAACTATCTAACAATATTTCATGAGTAGAAATAAACTACTCTTTCACATTTTTTATCTCTTTTTAGACGATTTATCCAGAGAATATTCTTCGTTCATATGCTCATTTTCCAATTGGTTTTTGAGGTTAGAAACACAAGCTTCATTTATTACTCGTATAATGTTGTAAGGTTATCCCAAGCATCTTTTGGTATTTTGCATAAGAATATGTGAGAAATAATAGCACGTTTGCCATACAAAGCTATCAATGCATATGCATGTGTTTTTATGCCATCCCAACAAAGTTTCTCTATAGTAGGTGCAACATGAACCACACTAGGACCAAGAAACTAAAGGTCATCATTCAACACCATCTACATGACCTTCAATAACTATATTTGTAGGTTTAGAAAAACATTTTTCAACAACTTGCATAATATTCCACAACCCTTCCGCTACCAATATACATGCATAATGTATGCCCACAATGACTAATTAGTACCATTCAATTTGTCCTCAATAGCCAACACAAATAATACATCATCGCTTTCAACCATGGTCAATGACTAAATATTCTCTTATGAAAAATCGATTGTATCTCAAAATGTTAAATAGGAATACCTTGTTGAGCTATGCTACACCTATAGTAGACTTCGAGGTACTTGTATTGGTGAATGGAAACTTGCTTATATGTTTGGAACAAAAGGAAAATATTTCCTCCACAATTGCTACGATAATGCGACCAGAGGCATAAACAAGCCTATGAATTAAGGGGTATTGATAATGACATAGATAAAGTGATAACCTGCTCTGATACCAATTGTTGGAGTTGGAGATTCATGGAAACATTCAAACAACATAATGAAGAAGAAGAAGAAGCTTGGAGCACAACACAATACTGAATGTATTACCAAATATACAAAAATAATTGAACCATTAAGGTTATTGGCATATTTAGACATTAGAGGAAAAAACCTCCTAAAGAAGAAAAAAGATGCTTTGGGTGTCCTAAGTGTGTTTAGACACATCACCACCAAAATATATCATTACAAACATGCACCTATGCTATGAGTGTTTACATACATCACTACCAGAATATATCATTTCAAACATGCTCGTGGCTTACTATTGGATCTCTTATTTGCTTTCCCTATATCTTTGAAAATATCTTAAAGCGTTTTTTTAATAGAACAGTGCACTTTATCCCCCATTTTGATCTGCTTTCCTATATCTCTGAATTCTTTTTCAAACAAAATATTTGAAAGAACAACAAACGCACACATAGAGCAGTCCTTTATCCCCATTTTTAGGAGTTCCAAAGAACTTGAACCTTGAACCTTTGTTACAAAGGTCCAACGTGTTACCACTACACCGCTCCCATGGATAGCTAGCATGACGGTGATATTTGGTATTGCCATATTTTTTAGACCCACTTCTTTCTGATGTGCGTTATGACTCCCACTTATTTTGAGTTAGGCAAACAAAGATTGTCTCACCTAACATCTTCCAGAGTTATCTCACCTAACCAAAAATTGTCATGGCTCCTCTAAATAACTTCTATCGCAACCAAGAAAGGGAGATCAACAAGTTGGACTTCCCAGGAGGGAATCTTGATGCAGTAGACACCGAAGGTAAAACCTTGGAGATTGCCACCAACGAAGAAGATAACCAAGAGGGCTATACCACTAGTAAAGAGGATGATTTCACTACTAGCAATGAAGACAACCCACATAGTGAGAGCTCCATCATTGGATCAACACTTTCGAAGAAGGTGCTAAATTCACTCCCACATAATGTGTCTCATAAGGTGAAATAACCATTGGATATGCCATGGAAGAGCCCCCTTAAGGGTAAGATATGTGGTCAAGAACCCTCGTTTTTGAGGAAAAAAGACGAACCCAAGAAGGAAAAAGTCAAGGTCCCTCT
The DNA here is from genome assembly GCA_020310875.1 of Ceratopteris richardii. Lineage (NCBI taxonomy): Eukaryota > Viridiplantae > Streptophyta > Polypodiopsida > Polypodiales > Pteridaceae > Ceratopteris > Ceratopteris richardii. The sequence continues at coordinate 78,525,156 of CM035414.1, forward strand.
ATGCAAAGAGGGTGACCATCCATAATGATTATCATATCAATTAATGCCAGGGGGCTGACTGACCCCTCAAAAGCAGTTATTATCAGCTAGTGGTTTCGAGATAATAGCCTAACTGTAATTTTCATCTATATTCAAGAGATCAAAATCAATGAAGAGGACCGTCAAAAATGACTCAAACACATCTCTTCGACTCATATCTAGATTACCACTTCAGACCCAAGAGGGGCTCGTGCCACAACTATTGGAATAAATAGCTTTTGGTTCGATAGACTAGTCAACTCTGGTGAGGATCAAAAACACCGTTAGATTGTTGCGTCTTTTGGAGGTCCCTTCCAGTTTACGTGGTCTCCATGTATGCCCTAAACAGGAAGTTCGAGATGATTGACACCTAGGCCACGTTGGACTTGCTTTCCCAAAATATGATGCTTTGTATTGACTTCAACATGGTGGAAGAACCTTTGGATCGATGGGACAACAAGGGGCATTAACGGTGAGAAGAAAGATATCTAGGACAAAATCAAGCTCCATCAGACCTAGTGGAGATTAAAGATATGAATGGCTTCACTTGGTTGAACCTCCAATCTAGGGATAACTTGAGGAAAGAAAGACCTGATAGAATCTATATTATCCATCAATGGGGCCAACTCTCCATCTCTCAACACCTTGACCTCCCCATATCAGACCACTACCCTTTTAGTCTCACTTTCAAACCATTTGCCAAACCCAAGAAAGTGTCTTGGTTGCATACTTGGCCGATGTCTTTCTACCTTCCCTCCATCCATCAAGAAATTACCTTGTCTTGATGCTTAGCGTTTGCCAGCTGTGCTTCACCAACCAAAAGTTAGAGGGTGGCAGTTGAGAAGAGTCGTCAAATTCTGGTTAGCACTCACAAGATGCTTCATATTGTTCGGTGAAGGTGGAGAGAGAATTTACTCTAGTGGAGGCTCTGGCATCTTGAGGAGGAAGTGAAAAAAGGGAACTACCAACAGCAAACAGGATTACAGAAAATCAGAGGCATGTTGACATATGAGGAAGAAATTCAAAGGAAAAATCTACAAGTATATTTTAAAGATTGGTGGGTAGGTAAGGCCAAAAAACCAACTAAAGAGATGTGTGGCATCCTCAAGAGGAAGCAAACAAGGGACTCTATTCCCTTCTTGATAGGTAGTAATGGGGTCGAATACAAAATGCAAGAAGAAAACAACGATATTATTGTCCACCACTTTACTAAACTCCTAGGAGTTGTGATGCCCCTTTCTCCCCACAGGTTGGATCACATGGTGACCATCTCAAGATTCTTGCCCTTGGGAATACCGCATAATATAAAGTCTCTCCTTGATGCACCCATTTTAGATAATGCGATTCGTGAAGTTATTGATATGCTCCCCAATGGGAAAAGCAGGGATCCCGACAGCCTCATAAATGAGTTTTTCAAATCTTTCAAATAGGTGGTGGCCACTCCATTGCACGTCCTTTAGCAAGAGGCATTGTCTTTTGGTGTGGTTCTAGAGTGCCTAAACAATGGTGTCATCAAGGTTATCCATAAAAATGGTAACAAGAGCAGGATTGAAAACTAGCACTTGATCACGATGCTTCAAATAGGGTACAAGATTCTAGCAAAAGTAATTTCCAATAGAATCACTTACAACTTGAAGAGGTGGCTTAGTGAGGACCAAAAAGGATTCATCAAGGGTAGATCAATATTGGAACGGATAATTGATATCTGGGAACGTCTCGATTTTGCTCAAGACTCCGAGCAAGATGTGGTTTTCCTTAAAATCAATTTCGACAAAGTCTAGGATAGGCTAGAATGGGACTTTGGTTGACCATGTCTGTCAAATTATCCGCAAGGGCCTGTTCTTCTGCTTTCTTGGTATTCCGATGGGCTTTGATATCTCGATGGAGCAGCGACGGGATTGGGTCCTTTCCAAACTAGACAACAAGTTAGTATAGGAGAAGGGCATGCAAATCAACCTTGCGGGGCATGCCATGGTAATTAACACCTTACTCATCTCCTTGACAATTTACTTTTAGCAAGTTGGAAAGAATCTATAGAAACTTTCTTTTGACAAGGGGCCACAACAAAAGGGGGGCTCTGAAAATCAAATGGTCTACCTCCATCGACAAAAATGATTGTGGAGGTCTAGGCATCATGGATATTGAAGGCATGGCCGGTAAGTTGGCGGCTAAATGGATCATCAAGGCTTGGTGAAAGAATGAGACCTCTTGGGCCAAGCTCATCTTTAGGAACAAGAACAAGATTTCACTGGTCAGCCTTCTTGGTTGGAAGGACTTGGGCCTAGTTACCCTTTTATTCTCCTCGATTTTGGTTTCCCCTAAAGGCTTGAACCTTGTGCACTCCCTGTGGAAGAGCTGGAACAAGTTCAAAAAATTTATCAGAATTAGAGAAGATTGGAAATGGGCAGCCAATATCCAACAAAATGACTTAATTTGGTTTCTGATCATGGGCATCAAGGGTGTGGCTTCTTGGAACCTCCAAAATGCGAAGAAGCTCTAGAACAAGGGTTTCATACATTCAAAACACCTCTAGAAACACAAAATAGTCTAATGGATCAACTTTGAGGACATAGACCTTGAAATAAGAGTAAACCACGATGAATGAATTCTTCTTCAAAGCTGATGCATCACATAGAAAGGATAAAAAAATCGACTCCTCGTTGGGTAGGATCCATCATGCCATGAGGGTCTTATTTGGCATAATGGAAATTTATTGTCCAAAATCCCTAAGATCAAGGTGAACATGGATTATCATATCATGTTGAAAAAGAAGTGGTGCCTAACTTGTACAAGGTTGCATTGGGAATTGATGTTCATGTCTATTTGGTATCCCCTCATCGAGATCAAAAAGTCAGTGCTCATGTGGCAAAATTCTCCATTGTCATATCTACACCAATCTAAAGGCTAGCAAAATTTATGGGGCTCCATCAAGGTGCAAGCATTGCTTGTCACGAAGAAGGAGATAAGGAAGAGAGCCCACACACACACACTCTCACTCTCAAGGAGTAGCACATACACAGATTGAGGCAAGGAAGAATGACCTAAAAAACAAGAATACAACAAGTGCAATATATAAAGATCAGTACATAAGGAAAAATCTAATGTCCATGAATGAGTGCGATGGCAAGGAACAAATGTGCCATCACTCTCGATAGATAAATCTAATAAATCTCAATGAAGTATCCCTCACATATACCAGCATGACCACTATACATGTCAGAAAAACAAAAATTGGTACGTGTCATGCTGGATCATCACATGTTGAGCTTGATATCTCAACACTCCCCCTCATGCTCAACACCATATCTTGTAATCCAAGCATCTCCTGAAACTTCTTCAACTTCTCAGCTCCAAGTGCTTTGGTGAACATATCAGCAACCTGCTCATCTATTCTCACATAAACAAGATCAATATCACTTGCTAATACCTTCTCTCTGATGAAGTGATAATGTACCTCAATATGCTTTGCTCTAGCATGGAAAACAGGATTCCGTGCTGATTGTATGCTTCTAAGATTATCACAATAAATAGTGATAGGCTTTCCCACATCCACACCTAAATTTGCAAGTAGCATTTCTAGTCATGATGCCTCACATGGTGCCATTGCAGCACCTCTATACTCAGCCTCTGTACTCGACAAAGCAACATAGGGTTGCTTCTTGTTGCTCCATGTAACACCTGCACTCCCAAGTGAGAATAGAAAACCACTAGTAGATCTTCTATCTCGAATGTTACCAGCCCAATCTGCATCGGTGTATCCATAAACCTACAAATCTACACTAGCCTCATAAAACAATGCATAATCCAAAGTAGCACTCACATAACATAGAGTGCACCTCAGAGCATCCAAACATGGCTTCCTAGGAACCTGCATAAATTGACTTTCAAGTCCAATAGTATAACTTAGATCAAGCCTTGTAATTGTGAGATATATAAGACTTCCCACAATTTCCTATAAATAGTAGCATTTTCCAATGCTTCACCTGATGTAGTATCCAACTTCAAATTCTGATCTAATGGCATAGAAATTGGCTTACAATAAGCCATACCATACTTCTGCAGCATATTCAAGGCATATTGCCTTTGCGACATCCATATACCTAGTTCTGTATGTATAAACTCAATTCCCCAAGAAATAGCACAGCACACCAAGATCTTTCATGTCAGATTCTTGCATAAGAAGTTGCTTTACCTCTTTGATGCTTCCTTCATTATCACCACCTACAATGAGGTCATCAATATAAATAGCCACAATAGTGATGCCATCATCAGCTTTCTTTGATAGTGATCTGCATCACACATAGAAAACCCAATGCTGGTTAAGTAATCAACAATCCTTGCATGCCATGCACGACAGGCTTGCTTCCGCCCATACAAAGACTTTTACAACCTGCAAACATATTCTGGATGCTTTGAATCTTCATATCCTTGTGGCAGGTCCATATATACTTCTTCCTATAACTCACCATGTAGGAAAGCATTCTTCACATCCATCTGATGCAAAGTCCATCCTTTTGCTGTAGCTAATGCAACAAGTGTCCTGATAGTAGACATTTTAGCTATACGGCTGAATGTTTCCTCATAATCAATGCCATATGTCTATGCATATCCTTTAGCTACCAATCATGCTTTATACCTGCTTATCCTACCACCAGCATTTTGCTTTACCTTGTAAACCCATTTCCAGCCTATGGGTTTCTTTCCTTGCGGAAATGGAACGAGCTTCCATGTATCATTTCCATAAAGTGCAGCCATCTCCTCATCCACAACTTTTTCCCAATCCACAACTATCATATGTCAATCATTGCACTGAATTTCGCATCCTCCCAGATCTTCTTGGTCTTGGGTCACTTCTCCTTGTATGATCTGCATGTGCCCTTCTTAGTCTTGGATTCTTCATAGAGGGCAATCCAAGTTCCTCATCAAGAATCTTTTCTAGACCGCTTGAATCTCCATCAACATCTTCAAAACTTGCACATGTTTTATGACCAGCAAAAAGCTTTTCTTTACCTTTCTTGGATGTATTTGATGAATTTGCTAGACTAAAATTTCCACGTAATCTTCCACTCCATGGATTTTAGTTGGAACTATTGCTTGGTGATGCATCTGGTCCACTCAAAACCTGAGATTTTGCACTTACTTTTTCTGCATTTTCTTTGTCATTTGGTTCAAGACTCAGTCCTTCTTTGGCGTCTGCATAAAAGCTTGACATTTCATCAAATACCACATCTCTACTCACCTTTACCTATTGTATGAGTGGGTTATAACATTTATATCCCTTTTGCTCAAGGGACTATCCAATGAAGACACACTTTTCGGATTTTGTGTCAAGCTTCATCCTCAATTTATCTTGGACATGTACATATGCAAGACAACCAAAAACTTTCAGATGTGATAAGTTTGGCTTTCTACCTGTAAACTTCTCTTCAGGTGTAACTTGATGTACAACAGCAGTCAAAGTTCTGCTCATGATGAATACAATAGTATGCACAACTTCTGTCCAATAACAATGAGGCATATTCTTCTCAGCGCTCAAGGCTCTTGCCATTTCTGCAATATGTCTATTTTTGCATTCAGCAACGCCATTCTGTTGTGGTGTGTACATGCATGAAAACTGACACCGAATTCCATGAGTTTTAGAATACCAATGAACTCATTTGACATGTATTCACCTCCTCCATTAGATCTTAATGTGTGAATGTACTTCCATGTCTGCTTTTCTACCATAGTTTTAAAATTCTAGAAGTGAGTGAACACCTCTCTCTTCTCTTTCATGAAATATACCCATACTTTGCGTGTATGGTTACCAACGAAAGTAACATAAAACTTGCAACCCCCCATAGATGTGGTCTTTGCTGGACCCCAAAAATTTGTATGTACTAGTTCTAGTACATTCTCACTAACATGCTTGTCATGTGGAAATGATGCTCTTGACTGTTTACCAAATTGACATGTTGCACATACCTTTTGCGCTTCTACAACTTTGAAATTTGGTAGTCCATGGACAATCTCCTTTGACTGCATCAATTTCAGCCTTTGCAAGTTTTCATGTCCAATCCGTTTGTGCCACATCTCTATATCTGCAATAACTCCTGCACCTTTTGCAAACATGGCTGCATTCATTTCAGGAATCTTCACATTTAAGGTGAACATCCTACCCACTTTGTTTCCTTTGGCAACCAATCGTCCATCCTGCTTGTACTCTTCTACATATAATCTATCAACATTGAACCTGACTTGTAATCCCTGGTCAACCATTTGTCTGACAGAAACGAGTCCATAGACAATGCTATGTTTCTTGTATGCTCAATAGGATGCAATGTATCATCACGTGTTTCAACATATCCAAGAACTGGCATTTTCTACAAACTACTAAACCATTTTACATGACTGGTCATGTGATTTGAAGCACCTGAATCAACATACCAAACATTATCATTCGATTTTGAAATACCAACAGACGTCGTATTCATCATGTGATGTTGAACCATGAACATCTTCTCAGAATCATCATTTATTTGGAAATTTTCGTGACCTCTTTGGCTCCCCCTGCCTCGAAACTCTCCTCTTCCTCCTCCATGATTCTGTTGTTGACCTTGGTCTTGGTTATTGTTTCCTCTTCTACTTCCCAAGCCTCTACCTCTCCCTCTTCCTCTACCAGAGTAGAATACCTGCTCAGAACTAGGTTTTCCTTAGGAGTTTGAATCCGCACCAAGATTCTTTTCTTCAATAATCATCATAGATACCAGATAAAAAAAATTCGGAATATTTTCCCTGGTTTGTATGGAAGTTTTGAACTGCTTATATGCAGCTCCTAAACCACGAAGACACACTTCCACCTTATCATCATCATCTACATTCATGCCAATAGATGCAAGTGACTCACATATGCTTTTGATTTTCAAGGTGTAGTCACTTACCGACATGCTCTTCTTCTTGTACTTCCAGTAGCGTTTTCCCATCAAGAAATTTGTCATTCTGAATCTCCAAGCATGGAAGTTGTTCTTATCCAGCTTATCGCTCATAAGCTTACTCATTCCATCTGAGTTTGCCAATTTTGTAGCAATTCACAATAGTGCAAAATGCTACAAGCAACACTTCTACTTGAACACTGTGGAACTATGACGTGATAGTTCAATCTCAGAAAAACACAGTTTTTGTGTCTCAACAATACACCGAATCGCTTGAAATTCTAAATCTAGAATATATGAGTGTTTCCAAACACAACAAAAGTTAGAATTTTTGAAACTAACCTGGTTTTTCTATGGGCCCCACCTTGCGGGCTCAAAACAAAGGTCGAGATGTCTTCTACCTTCACGCCAATTTTCAAAGCAAACAGAGGTCGTTTGTGAATCACGTTTTCTCCATGCCTTACTTCACTGTCGCCTTCTCCACGAGCTCTCTACAACCACGCTGGCTCTGATACCATGTCACGAAGAAGGAGATAAGGAAGAGAGCTCACACACACACTCTCACTCTCAAGGAGTAGCACACACACAGATTGAGGCAAGGAAGAATGACCTAAAAAACAAGAATACAACAAGTGCAATATATAAAGATCAGTACATAAGGAAAAACCTAATGTTCACGAATGACTGAGCTGGCAAGGAACAAATGTGCCATCACTCTCGATAGATAAATCTAATAAAGTTCAATGAAGTATCCCTGACATATACCAGCGTGACCACTATACATGTCACATAAACGGAAAACTGGTACGTGTCATCCTAGATCATCACATGTTGAGCTTGATATCTCAACTGTTCAATTTGGAAGTTGTTCCTAAATGGGCAAATAAGTTGGTACCTGTCCCAACCTTTGGACCTACAAACAAGAATGTGAAAACCCACAAAGAGGAAATTGTAAAATCCCAAAAATATCAAATATTAGCAGGAAGCATGTACAAACAAGATACAAAGGGTGTACTAGCTTGTTGTGTCGAGGATGACAAACATAGTAGTTGGTTGCAACAAGCCCATGAAGGATTGCTTGGAAATCACTATTCTAAACAATGAATTTTGGAAAAAAGACGATATGGACCCATGATCATTAATAGAATTTCCACGAGTGGTGCAGTTAAATTGGCCACTCTAGAAGGTGACATCTTGCTAAACTATATTAGTGGATGTCGAGTCAAGTTGTATCAAGAACGTCTTATTGAGGATATGTTAATGAGACTCAACACTGCTAAGAAGCGAAAAGAAGAAGAGTTGCGGGTCAGAGAAGAAGCATAGGCCGAGGTTAGAGAGTGCATTAGGCAAAATAAGGTAAGGCAACTAGGCCTAGATGTCAACCCGAAAGCCCCAAAATATCACATGGACATGTTCCAGAAATCGGGCATAATAACTTCTCGCATAATCGATCGACGCCCCTTTGTGACTGTGGAGGTAGGACGAGGAAAGAGTGTAAGGACTATGAGAGCCTTGGTTGACTCAGGTGCAACAACTAGTGCTGTTAAACTTTCATACTGCCAAGATCTACGATTGAACATCAAGCCCATAGAAGCCTATCTCATAGGTTTGGGAGGTGTGGAAACCCCTTTTTTGGGTGACGTGGAACTTCCCATCTATCTTCAAGATGTTCTAATGGAAGTGAAAATGCTAGTATGTCATGATGAGGACCTTACAGAGCCACTTGTCTTGGGTCAAGATTGGATTTTTGACCATGCAGTCAACTTAAATCTCAGAAGCCGACTTCTGCAAGTTTGGGTACAGGAACAATGCATTACATTATAGTTAGACAGTTGCATGATCACAAATCTAGATGTCACACATTCTCTTAGTTCTTCTAGGACTAATCTTAGCAAAGAAGATGTTGCATGTGTCCAAAGCTCTATGTTCCAGAAGAACTCAATCATGGAAGAATAGGCTCAACGGCAAGCGGACTGCTCCTCTTGTGCAAAAACTAATGCCGTCACAACAATTCAACCAAAGTGGCAAGCGAGACAGTACATATCAAATAGACCAAGAGCATTCAAGAAGAAAGAATTTCTGAGCATGAAACAGATCTAGACTTGGTCATTGAAAATGCACACCATAGAGCAATACTAATGTAGCTTAAGGTGAAATTGATAATAGATGCTTGTTTTATGTATATCTTGAGCTATGCACCTCTGATTGAGGTGTTGCAAGTATCATTACATAGCCAATAAAGAGATCTTTAAGTTTTCCAAAGATGTTGCAAGGTGTTGCATCCCCCTTGCTTGCTTACCTCATTTTCTCATGATTTTGCTCATCTATATCTAGAGGTGTAGTTAGGCTTTTCCAAATCTGACTGTACAAGATTGCAGAGCATTGTTTGCTCTCTCATTGTACTCATTTTCATTGATTTCAAGATTCATTTGGTCTCTCATATTGTGACCTGAAGTTTGCCAAAGTTTCAAGTTATTTGGATAATTGAGTTGTGAGAAATTGCCAACTTTGTGAAGGTATATCTTTGCACATAGGCAGAGAGTGTTGCAAAGAGGTAACGCGTTTTGCAGATTTTCCCAGCTGGAATATCCATTTGGGATTATTTAAATCTTGTTTGGTAGCTGACTATTTCTCTTTGGAGTCTATAGGTGAGGCTCAACCTAACCACCATGATTAACTGATCTCCCTCTTTTCTTTGATAGAAGAGTGCCACTTCCATCTAAAGAACCAAAATGAGAAAGTGAAACTCTCTCTTTACCTCTCTCTATAATCTCCTCTAAAGAAAGAGATTTGGTAGTGGAATGTATTCCACTTTTCCCTTTCCACTTCAAAGAGATTCTTTTGAATCCAATTGCTTGTTGGAGAGTTCTTCTCCTATTCACAGTGGAAAGTATAGAAGAGCTTCTCAGGATCAAGACTTTTACCTATAGCTGAACATTAAAATGAAAACTGGTATCAAGTAAAGAATGCAATGAACTTGAGACTTTGATCACTCAAACTATACAATGATATCTTTCAAATGAGCTATCAAACACTCAATTTGGAGTAGTTTGGTTTGGAAAACCTTTGCCTCAAAACAGGATGTCTGTCCACTTAGATAGGCTGAAATTTGTACTTCACTAAAACCTAAATAAGTCATAGAGCATAAGGAAATTGATAAAAACATTTTAGATAGAGGAAGTAATCGAGATAATCTTTCGAAAAAAATGTTTAAAATCTAAAAATGCATACATATATTGAGAGATATGATGCTCATAAGCAAGCTACCTAGAAATTAGTATGCAATTGGACATAGTCTATGAGAGTGAAGAGAATGAAATGACTGAAACTAGATGAACTACTTAGAGAGGGACTTCAACGCCTTCTTCCTCTCTTCTTGAGTGTCCTCCCTTGCCTCTTTTGTAGACGAATGGCCATGAGCTCTCATGATGAGTATGAGAGGTCTTCTCCATAACTCCTCCACTACTTTGAGCAGCCACTCTTCTCTTCAAGTTTAGTTTTTGGATTTTATTCTCTTTTGATTGATTCTCTTTGGCCTCCACTACTTGCTGAAGTAAATGCTTCAATTTTTCATTTTTGTATTTTCCCTAAATTTGAAGAAAATATTTTTTGCAAAATATATATGATCTTACTTCTTTATTTTTAACACTCCCCCTCACGTTCACATGTGAGGTTGCACCTTGAGCCATATCATGCAAGTTGATTTCATCCTTGAACCTCTTTAGCTTAGAAGCATCTAAGGATTTTGTAAACATGTCTCCAACCTGGTCATTAGTTCTAATGAACTTTATATCCACATCCTTGCTAAAAAAAATTTCTCGAACGTAATGATAATGCACCTCTATGTGTTTACTTCGTGCATGAACCAATGAATTGTTTGTCAAGTGAATGCTTGACACATTGTAACCATAAATTGGAATGGTCTCTACCTGCACATCAAGATCAGCCAAGAGCTTCTTTATCCACATAGCTTCATAAGTTGCAAAGGCCAATCCTCTATATTCAGCTTCTTTAGATGATAGTTCAATAGTAGGTTGCTTCTTTGAGCTCCATGTGATAGGTTTCCTACCTATCATGAATACATAACCTAAAGTGGATCTTCTATCTTCCTTCGAACCAGCCCCATTAGCATCACTGAAGCCATTTACCTACAATTCTTCATCATATCTATTAAACAAGGCATGATTGATTGTGAGGAACCCTGCGTTCCGTGCTCAGACTAAGCACATTGAGGTGCATTATCATTATGTCAGGGAGAGGTTCTCTGTTGGGGAGATTAGCTTGGCATATGTGCCCACACAGGAGAACATTGTAGACCTTTTCACGAAGGCTCTGCCTAGGGAGAGGTTGAAGTTTTTTGCAAAGCTTTGGGCTTACTTCCTTTTGTGGAGTGATTTCCACATAGCTTGGCACTTCCTTATACATGAGTGCAAGCTCCTTTCTCACCACATCACTCCTAGGAGGGATTTGTTGATATATTTAGTTAGTGATGTGTGTGAACACTCTAGGACCGTCGGGGCACGTTTTTCCCTCTTTAGGAGGTTTTTTTCCCCCGGCTTGTATATACGCCTATTGCCCTAATGGGCTACTTGCTTTTATACATTCTAGTTATTCATGTGCTTTCGAAGATGTCTAACTCCAACAGACCATACTTTCACTTCTGCGTACACTGATGCTTCACATACCTTCACATTTTGCCTTTTAATTCTTCAAATATGCACCTAAGAGAGGGTTCACCTAAAACTTCCAAACCATTTAAAAAACTTTGAACCTTAGAGAATAACATAAATACACTTTGAACCTTTTAAAAAACTTTACAACCTGCAACCAACTTTCTACAATTATACCCTTTGTGAACAATTAATTGTGCACTACCTATGCACCTTCACACCCAAACTTTGAACGCTTTGACTTCACCCATGTTGACTTTGCCCTTGAACATGTTGAATTTGATGGCTTTGACTTTGATCCTTTGACTTTGATTGTGGTTGACTTTGACTGTGGTTGACTTTGACTGTGGTTGACTTTGACCAATAAGACTTTTATGGGCTCAACAGGATTTCTTCGACTAGTTCACTCATTTTCTTTGTCCATTGTCTTTTCATCCATTCATGAGTGTCTTTCCAAGCTCTCTTTATTTTTTTAGTTGTGCTCTCATTCTCACTGTTGTTTAGGCTCTTCTCTTCACTCGTGTCGTGGTTCTGTTGTAGGGCTTGAGCTCTAGTTATTAGTTGCACTGGGGATGTAGCAATTGTACTTATGCTAGAGTCCAAAACAAGCATCTTTTATGTCTGTTGTGATTGATAGAGAGCTACACCTCGAGGCCTGTGTAGAGAATTTATGTATCTGTTGGAGTTGTTATAGCTACTTTGGATGTCCGTACCTGCAAGGAAGCTCAAGAAACATGCAAAAGCTATGCACATAAATTCATGTTGATATATTTAGGTAGTGATGTGTGTGAACACACTACGACCGCCGAGGCACTTTTTTCCCTCTTTAGGAGCTTTTTTTCCCCTGGCTTGTATATAAGCCTATTGCCCTAATGGGCTACTTATCTTTGTACATTCTCTAGTAATACATTCAATATTGTGTGTTTGTGCTCCAAGCTTCTTCTTCTTCCTTGTGCTGTTCGCGTGCTTCCGCAGACGTCTAACTCCAACAATTGGTATCAGAGCAGGTCGTTGCTTCATCTAGGGCACTGTCGACACTCCTCCGTTTGCAGTCTCAGATTCGCACGAAATTTGGTGAGCATACTTTAGGTGTTTCAGAGATCAAAACTACTTCGCTTTGTGGTGCTGAAATCGCGATCTGAGCTTGTTTCGGCCTCCGAATGCACTATCGTAGCGCTTGTGCAGGCTATTTCGTCTTTTTGTGCCAAAGGTATATACCAGTTTTTGTTCGCCAATTTAAGCGTCTCGAAGTCTGCTACAAGTCTAGCAGAACTCGTCTGGGCAATTTTGTTCAACTTTTTGAGATATAGTCAATTTTTTGCATCAAGGTATTTTAGTCACCGGCCATGGCTGAAAGCAATGATGTATTCCATATGTTGGCTATTGAGGATAAGTTGGATGGTAGCAACTAACCATTGTGGGCTTATATGATGCGACATGTATTGATTGCAAAAGGATTGTGGAACATTGTGCAGGGTGTTGAAAGACGTCCTGTTACACCTCTGACTACAGGTACTGCAAATACAGGTGCTGGAGCTGATGAAGATGGTGTCGAAGATGATATTATGTAGATTCCTGTTCGTGCTGTTGTTTCTGCTGCACCTACTGCAGAGTAGATTCGTTGGGATGGCAGAGATGCCCAGGCACATGCATTGATAGCTTTGTCTGTTAAACGTGCCATTATTCCTCATATTCGCTCTTGCAGAACAGCTAAGGATGCTTGGGATACACTTACCACATTGTACCAAGCTAGGAATGAGGCTCGTGTTGCTTACCTCCAAAAACAATTGGAGAATGAGCACATGAATGAAGGTGATTCTATGGACAGTTTCCTAACGAAGGTCAAAGACTTGAAGGAACAGTTGATTTCTGCTGATGAGGTTATACTAGATAGCTCACTTGTGCAAACCATTCTGAATGGTCTTCCTGATTCATATCAGAGTTTTGCTTCTACTCTTCGGTTGATGATGAAAGGCAATCCAAATGCCTTATCATTTGAGGAGTTAGTCTCTGTTCTATTGCAGGAAGATCAGTCCAGGCAAAAGAGGTCCACTATGCGAGTTGCAGATCACGATTTCCTGGCTAGTCAGAAGGGCAAAGGAAAATGGAGCTCTTCAACTAGTAAGCAAAAATCTGCTAATTCTGCATATTCAAAGAAGGAAGATAAAGATGAGAAGAAATCAGAAAAGCAGAAATTGTTTTGTAAGTACTGTAAAGGGAATGATCATATCATAAAGAACTGTCCAAAACTAGCTGCTAAAGAGGAAAAAAAGAAAGAGGCTGGAATGGTTGTTGTAGAGGCCTCTACATCTAAAAAAGAGTCTGCAAATCTTGTGCAGGAAGAAGAATGGGCGTTTACTACTGTCTGCAGTTTTGACCCATCTTCTCATGAGCAGTGCATGTCTGCAGTAGACTCAGATGTTTGGTATTTTGACAGTGGGGCAACCAAACATATTACCTCACAGCACAATTTCTTCTCTTCACTCGAGCCTGCCCTACAGGGAATACTGTTACATGCGCCAACAACTCCCCTTATCCTGTTATGGGAGTTGGTAAGATCATTTTGACTATTGCTGATGGTAGTTCTTTCACTTTATCAGATGCTTTATTTGTGCCAGGGATCAAAAAGAACCCGATATCAGTTTTTGCATTAGCCACGATTGGCTTGGTTGTGAAATTTGTTGATGACAGGTGTACAATTCATGATGTTTCAAATGGCGATGTGATTATTGCTTCTGGCATTTTATGTTGTGGGTTGTATAAGCTCATAGACTATGAAAGATCTGTAAATGATTTGGCATGTGCAATAAATGATTCTCAGGCTATGTCAGATGCAAAGCTTTGGCACACACGCTTTGGTCATCTGAATTTTGCTAGTTTGATACGCCTACAGAAATTTGAAATGGTGTCCTCTTTGCCCAAACTAGAGGCACCTGGAAAACATGTTTGTGAAGGCTGTATTTTGGGCAAAATGCAGCGTTCCTCCTTTCCAAAAGATGGTTCAGTTCGGGCTACACAGAAATTGAAGCTTGTACATAGTGATGTCTATGGTGCTATGCAGACACCATCTTTTGGAAATTACCTTTACTTCGTGACTTTTATTGATGATTTTTCCAGGCATGCATGGGTATATACACTCAAAGCAAAGTCTCAAGTGTTCATGTGCTTTAAACAGTTTTTGGTTTTGGCTGAAAATCTGTCAACATGTAAAATGGGCACCCTCCGTTCTGATCGAGGGGGGGAATATATGTCTTCTGAATTTAATGCATTTCTGGCTGAATGTGGGATAAAACACGAGTGTATAGTGCCATATACACCTCAACAAAATGGAGTTGCTGAACGAAAGAACAAGTCACTCATGGAGATGGCGAGGTGCATGGTCAAGAGTCAGGCTTTACCACATAGTTTCCGGCTTGAGGCTGTCATGTGTGCAGCATATGTACTGAACAGGTGTCCCACTAAAGCGCTGCAATCTATCACTCCATATGAGGCTTGGCATGACCGCAAGCCATCTGTTGCTCAACTGCGTTTTTTTCGTTATTTGGCATATGTACTAGTGCCTGAACAACATCGCAGAAAATTGGATGATAAGGCAGTAAAATGTATTTTTGTAGGGTACAGTTCTGAAAGTAAAGGCTATCGTCTATATCATCCATAAACTAAACGTATTCTGGTTAGCCATGATGTTGTATTTGTGGAAGATGCTATTCAGCCATTGCTTTCATGTACTAAGGAGACATCTGTTAGCTCCAAAGACATGTATGATACTTTGATGCCTCTTTTTACAGGTGGACAGTCTAGTGTGTTGAATGTGATGGCTGGGTACAATCAGAAGATCAAGGTGGTGCTGCTAGACCTGCTTCACACCTGCCCTTTCTTTTCTTCAGATATGGTTAGGAGACTCCTTGAGCTTCCAAATGACACCAAGAAACTATATATGTGCTTTACAAAGTGATTGAGTAATGATCAAATCAAAACAGATAAGTTTGAACCTTCATAAGTCCAAAAACTTGCTATTTCTGTAATGACACCTGCTCAGTCCTAAGCTCAGTGTGTCCAGCACACTTGCAATTGGTCTAATTCCTTCTGGGAGTATTAAATTAACTTAACAAGCTAACATTAGCAAGTTAAATCACTCCAAATGATAAACTATACACTGAGCATGATGTTTAGCAAAATTAGGGACACCCCCGACTTTTCAGGAAACACACAGAAATATACCAGTGATCACTTCGACAGCGATTTCTCCCAATTGGCTGAATAGATTGACTTGAAACTTTGTAGGGTTGTAGAATGCTTTGAGCTGGTTCCAATGAGCCCTTGATCATCAAATTTGGTTCAGAGATCTTGAGATATGCTCTGTTGAAGTTGACAGACTTGGAGGTAGTCACTCAGAGAAAACACAGAGATATTGACTATGAATATATGTATTGAATCTATCAAATGTACATTCCCATTGGCATGTAGGATGATGCCCAATGGTACTCAGAGGTGTAGGCTAGGTAGTAGCTCTCACACACTCACAAATTAGATTGGATTAGCCTCGGGAAGAGTGTCACTTAACCCACGACTTTTTCATTGACTTTTTATAAGAGTTTCTGAATGAATTTGAATTTGAATTCAAATTAAAGCTCCCTTGATTCTCTCCACTAGACTTAGGGAGATATTCCCTCAACTAGATCACCTAATTTTTCCACGACTCTAGTCTAGTAGGTATGATTACAATGTTGATAAAGTCACATGGACTTTTACATGAGATAAAAGTAAGAATCAATAAGACTAGGTTCACATGATTATTGACTCTTGTGAATGTATCATCCAAGGTTTCAATCTTTTATGCTTTCCAAGGGTTCAATAGTCCAAGCTTCATGTTGGGTCTTCAAAGGCACACAACAATGCCAAGTGTTAAGGCTTGCTTGCACCAACAGCTCCCCCTCAAGCCAAACACTTGCTTGAGTCTTTATCTTTAGTCTTCAATGATATCCTGTAATCCAATCATGGATTTAAACCTGCATAGCTTGCTCCCATCCAAAGCTTTTGTAAGCAAATCTGCACATTGAATGTTAGTGGACACATATGATAATTGGATTTCTTTGCTAAGTAGTTTCTCCCTCACATAGTGGTAATGCACCTCTATGTGTTTTGTCCTAGCATGATACACAGGATTAGCAGCTAAATGGAGTGAACTTGTGTTATCACCAAATATGATAGGTGGCCTTGTATATAGGCCCAATTCTGAGTATAGTAGCTTCAACCATATTGATTCTTGAGTGGCATTGGCTAGCCCTCTGTACTCTGCCTCAGTAGATGATAGAGCCACTGTGGGTTGTTTCTTGGATGACCAAGAAATAGGTTTATCACCTGCAAAGCATATGTAACCAGATGTACTCCTCCTGTCATCCTTGCAACCTGCCCAATCTGCATCTGAGTATACCTTGATATCAATATCTGATGAATATGGATAATACAAACCATGATTTTGTGTTCCCTTTAGGTACTTTACTATCTTCTTGGCTGCCTCCAAATGTGGTACTCTTGGCTTATGCATAAATTGGCTAAGTACACTAACACCATATGAGATATCAATCCTAGTTAAGGTAGCATAATTGAGACTACCTACCAAACTTTGATAACCTGTAATATCCTTGAGTTCTTCTCCTTCATGTGCACTGAGTTTGTGGTTGACCTCCATAGGAATGTTTGAGACTTTAGCTTCCTGCAAATTAAACTTCTTGACCATGTCCTGAATGTACTTCTTCTGAGTAATGTATATACCTGAATTTGTGTAGACCAATTCAAGCCCTAGGAAGTACTTCAATAATCCAAGATCATTGATCTTGAATTCCTTCATCATTTGACCTTTGATGTGTCTAATTCCTTGAACATCATTCCCTGTAATAATGATGTCATCAACATAGACACACAAGTATATTACCTCTGAATTGTTCTTCTTTATAAATAATGAAGTATCTGCTTTACTCATCACAAATCCTTGATCCAAGAGATAGGTTGTCAACCTATAGTTCCATGCTCTAGGTGCCTGCTTCAATCCATACAGAGCTTTCTTCAATTTGCAAACATGATTTACCTTATTGGGATCTTCATAGCCAGGTGGTTGTGACATGTAGACCTCTTCAGATATCCATCCATTCAAGAATGCATTCTTCACATCCAATTGGTACATGTTCCAATTCTTGGATGCAGCTACACTCACCATAATTCTGATAGTTGGCATCTTTGCCACAGGAGAAAATGTCTCCTCATAATCAATGCCTTGGGTTTGTGCAAAACCCTTGGCCACCAACCTAGCTTTGTACCTGCTTATTGAACCATCTAAGTTCCTTTTGAGTTTGTAGATCCATCTGGATCCTATAACCTTCATGGAGTCCTTCTTGGGTACCAAGTCCCAAGTATCACTCTCCTTGAGAGCCTCCATTTCTTCATCCATTGCTTCCTTCCATTCTGGTTTAGTAATAGCTTCCTCAAATGTACCTGGTTCTTCACTTAAGATATCCTTTGCAAGATATACAGAGTGCTTGGTTACAAGTGAAGTATCATATCCATACCTAATAGGTTTCTTCTTTTCCCTTGAAGATCTCCTCATAGCTTGAGTTGAGGATTCTGGATTATCTTCAAGTTGCTTTATCTTCATCTTCCCTTTGGATTTCCAAGCTTTGAATTCTTCAATGTTGATGGTGTCTTCATCATCTGAGCTTGTATCCTCATTCTGAGTTGGTTCTTGTCTGACAAGCTTTGGAAAGTCTTCTTCCATATCATAAGGTAAACTCACTTTCCTGCACTCATTATCATACCATGAATCATTTTCATCAAAGATTACATCTCTGCTTACCTTGAAGCCTTTGTTTGAGGGGTTATAGAACCTGTATCCTTTCTGATTCAAATCATAACCAATAAAGATACACTTTTCAGCCTTAGGGTCTAGCTTTCCCCTTACCTGTGAGGGAATATGCACATATGCAACACACCCAAAGATCTTGCAATGATCCAGAGATGGTCTCTTACCATGCCAAGCCTCATAGGGTGTCATTCCATCAAGTGTCTTTGATGGCAACCTGTTGATTAAGTATGTGGCAGTAGATACACTCTCTGCCCAAAGATAATTTGGTAGTTTCTTCTCATTGAGCATAGACCTAGCTGTCTCCACAATGATTCTATTTCTTCTTTCAGCTACCCCATTTTGTTCTGGAGAGTACCTTGTGGTAATCTCCCTCTTGATTCCTCTTTCCTGCAAGAACTCTTCAAAATCATTGGAGAAGTATTCTCCACCACCATCAGACCTTAACCTCTTCAATTGTCTACCTGTTTGATTCTCTACTAATGCAAGATACCTTTTGAAGCAATTAAATACTTCATCTTTATGTTTCATGAAGTACAAGACAGTCCATCTGCTATAATCATCTATAAAAGATACATAGTACCTTGATCCAGATATGGATGGCTCCTTGCTTGGTCCCCACACATCTGTATGCACCAATTCCAAGTAATCTTCATGCATAAATCCTTTCTTGGTATATGGCAGCCTGTGTGACTTACCAAATTGACAAGCCCCACACTTGTATATCATGTGTTGCTTGGATACATTAGGTATCCCAAGCACACATTGATCTCTGCTCATCTGCTTTATGGTTCTCTCTCCAATGTGACCCAATCTCTTGTGCCACATCTCCAATTCTGATAGGGTTTGGTCCCTATAGTTGTACAAGGCAATATTTTTAGTATCCTCAAGTTCAAAGGTAAATAGTCTACCTGACTTCTCTCCCTTGGCTATCCTTCTGAATCCATGTCTTGGATCCTCCACAAATGCACCATGTTGAGTGAACCTGACCTGTAGACCTTTTTCAACAATCTGACCTACACTCATCAGATTCTTGGTGATTGTTGGGACATACAATACTCTGCTTAGCAAATTCTGATTACCATCACTTGTTTTGACATTACCTACTTTAACCACTGAGTGTTTAGTGTCATCACCTGTCTGCACTTGGTGTTTGCCTTTAGGTTCTTCCAAATCAGAGAGTAAGGCAACATTCCCAGCTACATGGTTAGAGCAACCTGAATCAATATAGAACAAATGATCATCATTGATACCTGGTTTAGATGTCATGTTCATAATCAACAAGGAATCATCTTGATCCTCTGCATAATTGTTGTAATCCTTTCTGTTCCTGTATCCTCCTTGATAATTTCCATTGTGATTGTAGCTATTGTTGTAGTTGTTGTTGTAATTATTGTTGTAGCCATGGTAGCCTTGAGATTGATTGAATCTGCCTCTGCCTTGGGAATATCCTCCTCTTTGGTGACCTCTTCCTCTTTGGTTCTTGTAGTTTTTGTAGCATTCATCTGTAGTATGATTAGACAAGCCACATATATTGCATGGGGATTGATTATAGGGTCTCCCCCTACCTGACTTACCTCCTCTGCCCCTACCTCTAGATGATCTACCTCTCCCTGCATAGTTTGCTTGGGAGGTGGATCCTTCATCATCAACCTTCTTGCTTTTACCCTTATCTTTAGACTTCTTATCTGTATATAGGGCAGAGGGATTGTTACCTTTTGATTGCTCTCCATTCTTTGTGATCTTGGCTTCATGTGTGAAGAGTTGTCCAATCAGAGTGGTTAGATCAGGTGCTTGGATGTCCATGTACAAGTCCATTGCAGTGGTAAAGCTCTCCCACTTGTCATCTGCTTTGAGTCCATTGATCACTTTTCTGACTATTTGCTCTTCTTCAATCTCTTCTCCAACACTTGCAAGTTGATCTGCTATGTCTTTGACTTTGGTGACAAAATCTGAAACACATTGTTTTGATTGCTTCCTAAGAGTTGTAAACTCAATCCATAGCTGATTCTTTCTGGCCCTTGTGCTTGATGAGAAGTATGTTGACAAGGTCTCCCAAGTCTCTTGGGAAGTCTTACAGTTCCTAACATGAGGTAGAAGAAAATCAGAGATAGAGTTTAGAAGATATGACCTTGCCAAAGCATCTTTAGCACACCATTGATTAAGTCTCTCATGCTCATCCTTTGTAGGTAGGCCTCTGGTTTTGAATGAGGGCAATTCCTCATCTCCTGATATGTATCCATACAAGCTTCTCCCTTGTAGATAAGTCTTCATTCTTAATGACCATGCCTGGTAGTTATTCCTATCCAATTTCTCAATAAAGGAAGGGAAACCATCACCCATGATTACCTTGTTTGCTCTGATACCACTGTTGAATGTGATGGCTGGGTACAATCAGAAGATCAAGGTGGTGCTGCTAGACCTGCTTCACACCTGCCCTTTCTTTTCTTCAGATATGGTTAGGAGACTCCTTGAGCTTCCAAATGACACCAAGAAACTATATATGTGCTTTACAAAGTGATTGAGTAATGATCAAATCAAAACAGATAAGTTTGAACCTTCATAAGTCCAAAAACTTGCTATTTCTGTAATGACACCTGCTCAGTCCTAAGCTCAGTGTGTCCAGCACACTTGCAATTGGTCTAATTCCTTCTGGGAGTATTAAATTAACTTAACAAGCTAACATTAGCAAGTTAAATCACTCCAAATGATAAACTATACACTGAGCATGATGTTTAGCAAAATTAGGGACACCCCCGACTTTTCAGGAAACACACAGAAATATACCAGTGATCACTTCGACAGCGATTTCTCCCAATTGGCTGAATAGATTGACTTGAAACTTTGTAGGGTTGTAGAATGCTTTGAGCTGGTTCCAATGAGCCCTTGATCATCAAATTTGGTTCAGTAGATCTTGAGATATGCTCTGTTGAAGTTGACAGACTTGGAGGTAGTCACTCAGAGAAAACACAGAGATATTGACTATGAATATATGTATTGAATCTATCAAATGTACATTCCCATTGGCATGTAGGATGATGCCCAATGGTACTCAGAGGTGTAGGCTAGGTAGTAGCTCTCACACACTCACAAATTAGATTGGATTAGCCTCGGGAAGAGTGTCACTTAACCCGCGACTTTTTCATTGACTGTTTATAAGAGTTTCTGAATGAATTTGAATTTGAATTCAAATTAAAGCTCCCTTGATTCTCTCCACTAGACTTAGGGAGATATTCCCTCAACTAGATCACCTAATTTTTCCACGACTCTAGTCTAGTAGGTATGATTACAATGTTGATAAAGTCACATGGACTTTTACATGAGATAAAAGTAAGAATCAATAAGACTAGGTTCACATGATTATTGACTCTTGTGAATGTATCATCCAAGGTTTCAATCTTTTATGCTTTCCAAGGGTTCAATAGTCCAAGCTTCATGTTGGGTCTTCAAAGGCACACAACAATGCCAAGTGTTAAGGCTTGCTTGCACCAACATAGTGCTGGTCCTAATGAGGCAACTTCTGAGCCTTTGCACGTTTCATATGATGATGCAGATCATTCCATTTCTGATGCAGATTTACATGATGCACTTGTTGATGAGAGAGCTGATATTGAGCAGGCAAAAACTATGCCAAAATGACTGTTGCAGACTTTGCGTGACAGCAAATTAGATGCACCTTTGTCATATCGTACTCGTTCAGGCTCTCATAGTGCCTCCTTTGCATCAGATTGCTATGCTATGGCTGTGTCTAGTCTTTGTGATGAGAATGAACTTGTTTCTTTTGATGAAGCACAAAAGTCAGAAAATTGGATGACTGCTATGCAATCTGAATATGATGCTATAATGAAGAATGGTACATGGTCTTTATGTGACTTGTCCCCTGGCAAGAAGGCCATTGGCACTAAGTGGGTATACAAGCTGAAGCGTAAACCTGATGGTACAGTTGACAGGTATAAGTCTAGGCTTGTTGCAAAGGGTTATGCGCAGGAAAGAGGCATTGATTTTGATTAGACCTTTGCACCTACATGCCGTATGACTACTGTTTGGAGCATTTGTGCACTTGCAGCCCATCATGGTTGGAATGTACATCAGTTGGACATTAAAATAGCATTTCTGAATGGTGACTTGCATGAAGAAGTGTATGTTTTTCAGCCCCATGGCTTTGTGCAGAAACGGCATGAAAACCAGGTGTGCAGGTTAAAGAAGGCATTATATGGTTTAAAGCAAGCTCCACGTGCTTGGTATGAGAAGATACATGCCTATCTGGTTGCGCATGGTTTTCAGACAGTCCAACTAAAAGCACCTTATATGTTAAGCGTGCTAATGATGTGCTTCTGATCATTGTTGTCTATGTTGACAACATGGTGCTCACTAGTCCTATTGAGAAGCATATTGCTGATTTCAAGGCTGATTTGCATGCCTCATTTGAGATGTCTGATTTGGGGCATTTGCATCACTATTTGGGCATTCGATTTATGCAAGTTGATGGTGGAATGGCCTTGTGTCAAACGAAATATATTGACACATTATTGCAACATTTTGGCCTTGAAGATTGTAAGCCTATTGCCACTCCTATGGAGACAGGTTTACGATTGAGTCTTCATGATGCTGGAGATGCATTTGATGTTGTTCTCTATCAATAGGCTGTTGGATGCTTGATTTACTTATGCATTACTCGGCTAGATATTCAGTTTGCTGTCTCACAGATGAGCAGATTTATGCATTGCCCAGGAGTCAAGCATTGGCAGGTAGTTAAGTGCATCTTTCGCTACTTGAGTGGTACTCGGCTACTTGGGTTGTTTTATCCCAAGGGGGGATCACGCATGCTTTTTTTGACTCTGATTGGGCTGGTTGCTATGACACTCGTGTGTCCACTAGTGGCTTTTGCTTCATGCTTGGTAGCTCATGTATATCTTGGTTGAGCAAGAAGCAGCCTACTATGGCCACTTCCAGTTGTGAGGTTGAGTATAGGGCAGCTTTCACAACTATTGTTGAGTGTGTGTGGCTCAGACGCCTTATGGCTGATTTGGGTGTTGGTCAGTCTTCTGCCACCACCATCTTCACTGACAGATAGAGCGCATTGGCAGTTGCGAGGAACCCTATGTTCCATGCTGGCACTAAGCACATTGAGTTGCATTATCACTATGTCAGGGAGAGGTTCTCTGCTGGGGAGATCAGCTTGGCATATGTGCCCACACAAGAGAACATTGTAGACCTTTTCATGAAGGCTCTGCCTAGGGAGAAGTTTGAAGCTTTTCGCAAAGCTTTGGGCTTACTTTCTTTTGTGGAGTGATTTCCACATAGCTTGGCACTTCCTTATACATGAGTGCCAGCTCCTTGTTCACCACATCACTCCTAGGGGGGATTTGTTGATATATTTAGGTAGTGATGTGTGTGAGCACACTAGGACCGCCGGGGCACTTTTTTCCCTCTTTAGGAGGTTTTTTTCCCCCGGCTTGTATATATGCCTATTGCCCTAATGGGCTACTTATCT
The DNA here is from genome assembly GCA_020310875.1 of Ceratopteris richardii. NCBI lineage: Eukaryota > Viridiplantae > Streptophyta > Polypodiopsida > Polypodiales > Pteridaceae > Ceratopteris > Ceratopteris richardii. Next base: position 78,549,105 of record CM035414.1, read on the forward strand.
TTGTACATTCTCTAGTAATACATTCAGTATTGTGTGTTTGTGCTCCAAGATTCTTCTTCTTCCTTGTGCTGTTCGCGTGCTTCCGCAGACGTCTAACTCCAACAATTCGTTCTCTCTCTTGCTCTCACAAGTGAAATGAGGGAAGGTAAGGTAGAGGTGGGAATATGGTTAAAATCTGAAAATTTAAAGAAGAAGGAGATGGAGATGGGAGATGGTGAGGAAGGTGATGATGACGTAAAAACTAAGAAAAATAAAGAAAATATCTAATTACTTACCATTCCAACATCAAATCTCTACATCTTACCATCACACGCTCATCCTCAAAGCTTCCCTGATAACGGTGCCAAATTTGATGTCACTCTAGCACAATAATAAACATCAATGTGAGGAGATCCACCTCGTTGTTGCGGGGTTCTTGGAAAGGACAGAGGAACCATGGTTACAAAAGTACTCATAAATGCATAGAAAGTATGCCTCAACATGGGTTTCAAGGCATACAATACCATAGTGCATCAAGAGTCCCCATATCCTAGCAAACCATAAAGACATTTGAATACATTTATATAATAATGTAATGCTTCCTTCGTTTCTTATTTGCAAAAGAATCCACCTCATACTAATGTTCATTAGGAAAAAAAGTGAACCCTGCATGGGCCTTGTAAGGATTCCTAATTTTTAGGGATTAAGCTTAATCTTGTACTTTGTTAAGGGGACAAAGTGCATTTAATAGAGCACTTTTTGGTAGGCTGAAGTAGGCTTTTTTTTAGGCTGAGCTAGGACCTTCTCTCTCTTCTGCACATAGAGAGAGAGAAAAACCACTTTCCACCTCATCAAATCCGTCCATCTTTATGAATAAAAAAATGAGTTTTCTGAAAAAGTCTCTTTTTCAGCTATTCTTTATTCAAAATGGCCCATACTTTTATGTATATGTCAGAACTTAATTTTTTTAGACTTATTTTTATAAAAAATACTTAAAAAACATACTTTTCAAAATCCCTCCAAAAGTTAAGTGCCACATCATCAAACTCGTAACTTTGGTTGCCCCAAAACATGAATTTTTGAAAAAAAACTCGTTTTCCCTCTAACATACTGAAAAAAGTCATTTTGACCTATCCACATACCAAAACACACTTTTTTTCTTGCACATAGCTACTGTACTAGCCATTCCGGCCATCTGTGTGCTTCTTCCCATTCGGTGCTGGAGTTTTGGAACATCATGGTGCTCACATGTATTACGAACATGACACCAGCACCAGCGCGTGCTCCTCACTCAAAGAGTGTACATGTTCGTGTTCCTACAGAATTTGCACCAACAACTAGAGGTAGCAATGACATAGATTCTCAAAATGCACGACGTGCAGCTGGAGAGAAGAATATTGATCTTTGGGTCCATGGTGCTTTGTATCCCTTGGATCCAATGGCTAATGTTCATCCTAGATTCCATACTATCTCCACATTTCTACAATTCCTTGGTTCCGGTGAAGATGGACTCCTAGGCTATTGCAAGCGATTGTCTAACCATTCTACATCTATAGCAAATTATTGGATGCAACAATGTCATCACAACCATTTCAAGATACACAGTTTAGAGAGTGCTATACACACTTTAGAAAGTGCTATCAAATCTTTGGATGAGCACAATAATAGTCTCAAACAAGATGTGGAAGAAAAGGAGAGCACAATTACAAAGTTGAAAGCCAATCTTACACAACTAAAAGAGACTCCACTTGGGATGAGATTTAGGAAACGACCATTATCATCCTTTCAAGCTCTTTCAACTGGTGGTGGAGCACGGAAGCGACGTGTTTACGCACTTAGGTATGTATTTCCTTTGTTTAGTTATGTTAAAAGACTTTTAGATTGAGATTCTTATTGTGCAGATCATTTGTTGAAGATGCGAGTGCTTCCTCAACAATGGAGGATCAATTGAAGTTTCTGAATTCTTGTCTTAGCAACAAACATGTGCTTATGATCTTGGAGTCACCAATAGGAAATCACATCAAAACCCAAGTGATTAAAGATTTTGCAGGCAACTTAGAAGATATTATTAGTCCTAGTGAGGTACAGATGGTATGTGATGAAGCAGGTGTTAGTACTAGAGCGTACACTGCATTGTACAATCTTTTGAAGCAGGCTCTACAAAACAAAGGTATTTTCCAGAGCATTTTTCCATGCCCTTACAAGGTATCTGTGAGGAAGAAGATAACCAATGAGGATGTAGCCAATACTCTTGGCAATTACCTGCATATAGAAGATGTTATGCCTGCATCCATTTATCATTCATCTACATCAAAGAAAGAGTTGAAAAACACATCTAGACAGGGATTCATCTACACAAAGTACAACAACATATTTGTCAATTTGGAGAGGCTCCAAAAGGAAATGGTTAAATTTTACAAATCCACACTTCAAGGTATATCCATTGTTTTGATAATGACATTCATAGTATTTTTAATAATATAATGTTTGTTATTTGATGTAGATTGTGGTTCCAAACTCAATTTTGTATTGAAGCTAGACGAATGTCAAATCATAAAGGGACGCCGTATGGAGAGACTTAGTGTGACACTCATGAACGAAGCTATGGCCCATGCTATTATTGATGATAGTGAAGAATCTACCCATCACTTTACATATAGTGTCCAATCAGAGAAAGATATATGGTGGTTAGGTGCTATTGAAGTACCTAAAGAATCCAATGATGTTCTTACATGGATTTTCAATAGGATCCCATGGATCACAGAGGTGATAACTTCTCAAATTCATGGTGCCAAAATCAATGTAGAAAGCCTTGGTGATTTTGAAGTAGAGTGGCACTTAGGTGGAGACTTAAAGACTATCAAATGCATGTTAGGGTGCAAACAAGGTGCATCTACTCTCTATCCTTGTCCATATTGTACACGAGGTTATAAACGAACAAAGAGAAAACAAAACAACATAGATGATTTAGTTGATGACACAGATGCAACTCCATCTGCTGAATGGGATACACCTTTAATGAGGTGTCCCATGTTAGGTACACCTAATCGTGACATGTCAGATAAGGATTGGAATCCCATTATTCCATTCCCTTTAGTCAATGTCCACTTTTGCACCTTGCATGCCTTCATGAGAATTTTTGATAGACTATTGAAGCTCCATATAGAATACGCATTTGCCATGAAGCCAGTTGATAAATCTATTCAAGCTATAAAGAAATTGGAGGAACTTCTTAATTCAATTGGTTGTCATGGTGGAAATGTAACCCTAGTTGTTAAGAAAGTTGGAGAATCTCAAGATAGCTTGCAACAAGTGTCAATGATAGGGAATAAAGCAAGACATTTTTTTAGAAGAGGTACTAGCACTCAAAATAATGAACGTTATGAGCTGTGGAAAGACCTATGCATGATCACAACAGACAATGACTCTCAAGTTGATCTTTGTAATAAGAGAAAGAAAGTTTGGTCGAGCTTTGATAAGGTTGTAGGCTTAATGGGTCTGACTAGGTCTAGTGCTATTCAACGTCAAATGTTTCAAGAAACATTAGTGGAGTTCACCAAGTGTTTCATTCAATGTTGGGGAGAGAGCAATATAACACACTACATTGTAAGTGTAATCTTCTTCTACAAGTGTTCATTGCACTTACCTTTTTCCAATGTACTTAACAATTTTTAGCATATTTTGTTTGCACATGGAGCTTTTTTCATGCATCGATATGGGTCATTAGAGATTTTCAGTACCCAAGGAATGGAAAAGTCACACTACAAAGCGAGGGGTGTCTACTTCAAAAACACCCGACATGGTGGTGGCCCAATGCAATCAAACTACATGGAGGAGATGTTTAATTGGTTTTACCGCACTACATTCTCGAGAAAGTTTTTTGTGGAACGACTTAGGGATTCAAAATTGGCAAAACTTGCAAGAAAGATGCAACACAACATTGCCAGTGAGAAATGGAAGTCATCGTTAGGTCCTCTTCATCATGCTCAGTGGCGTGCAAGGAGACAACGAGAAGGCTCAGCTTGGAAGTAAAGTGAATTCGCTATTTCCCATTATGTGGTAATACATATGATTATTGTAATCTTGATTTCAATGTGTTATTATTTAATATATAATATTCTGTATGGTTTTAAACAGGTTTTGTCCGTTCTAGTGTGAACAAACAGTTTTTTAAAAAACTCTATAAATAGAGAGAACTCACTTCATTTCACACTTTTTGCAACTCAAGAGAATGGCACGCACCAAGCAAACTGCAAGGAAAGATCGCGTCTTCTTTCCTAGCCCTCATCTAGGGACACAACGCCCACCATGGTTGCAACCTCCCCAAAGGCCTCGAAGTCGTTCCCAGAGCACATCTGTGCCTGTGTCACACGATGGCACACCACCTGGGAGCAATTCAGTGCAAGAAAATGAAGTTTCCAATAGACAAGATTATTACGCTCCAGGACGATCAGAGGCCATTTCAGATGATGAGCCACCAACAAGGGCACCCATCAAATCAAGACCCAAATAGAAGTTGATCAGAAGGAGTGTACCAGAGAGCGACGAAGAGTCATCCCCATATGAGGAAAGCAACAATCAACCACCATGGAATGATATGCAAATACCAACGAGCCATAGGGTGACACATGGAGGTAAGACACTTCCACAAGGACAAGGGCAAATACCAACAGAGGAGGAAAGAGAGCAAAGTCAACAACCACATCAACAACAAAATGTGCAAGATGAAGTTGGGCCCTCACATCGTGTACATCGGAGAAAAAAAAACTATCAACCTCGACGTCGACCTCAACGCCAGCCAAACATACCTCCCAACCCAAGAGCTCCACAAAGACGAAGGAAGCACTGCAGGGCTTTTGCAGAGATACGACACTACCAAAAGTCCGTTGAACTACTCATACCACGAAGAGCTTTTGCAAGGGTAGTGAAAGAGGAACTACAAAGCTACCAAGGAGGTCTAAGAATACAAGGGATAGCACTTGAAGCACTTCAAGAGGCAGCTGAGGCCTACCTCATCTCCATGCTTGAGGACTCTAACCTCTGTGCTATCCATGCCAAGAGAGTAACCATACAACCGAAGGACATTCAGCTAGCAAGAAGAATTAGAGGAAATAACCCATGATGTGTATATTATACCCTATGATAGGCTACTTTGCGATGTAATACAATGGATAATAGAAAATTTTGTTTTGACTTATATTCTTTGTCTCTTTTTTCTCTCTCACTCTCTCTCTCTCTCTCTCTCTCTCTCTCTCTTCTTTCAGTCAGTTATATATGGATTTAGTTAAACATGCATGCACTTGCCTATTGTTTTATGACTAGATATGTTCCTTTTCTACATACTGGTGTGCAACATGTCCTTTTCATACCAAAAAACCCCCAGCCACAGAAACGCGAGATTCAGCCCTGCAAAATTTTTGCAGGGCTGAATCCCGCGTTTCTGTGGCTGGGGTTTTTTTTGCAATATTTGGTCTTTGGTAAGCATAAGACATATGGTAGAGATGCAATGGTCTAGGTATTAAGAGGTTATACCCTATAGGAAATGAGATCTTTAGCTACTAAAGGCTGAGTTTATACCCTACTGAAAACTTCTGGTCCTGATAATACCAAAACCAATTGAAAATCTGAAATTACATAGTTTCCTATGTATTGTAGCACCTAAAAACACTAGATAAGGCCAAAAAAGCCCCAGCCACAGAAACGCAGGAAACAGCCCTGCAAAAATTTTGCAGGGCTGTTTCCCGTGTTTCTGTGGCTGGGGCTTTTTTGGCCTTTTTTAAGCATATAATCATACAGAGGACCAAAGCACAATACAAAGACCCCCAATTAGATACAATTTGTGGAGAGAAGATAAGTTCAATTTTTTAGCACATTCATATACAGAAGTAGACAAATGATGAAAAAAAAAGTTTGTATTATCAAGACATTACATCATTTCTCAACTGCCTTCAATTTCTCCACAACTTTCTTTCTCCTTTGGAGAGATTGAGGCAACTGGTAAGTCAATACAGATCTTGATATTACATGGGGGTCTTGCATTCCAAGACTCATGGCGATACCTATTTGCCCTAATACTTTTCCTCTAAAATTAAGTCCTAAAGTAGTTACAACTAAGGATTTCCTAACCAAAATGACACAATTAGTGCCTTGGGTAATTGTACATAAACACAAAATCTTGCTAAGGGCCTTCAAGCACCAAGTGATGAAGTGCCCATCGGGACTGTAGTCTTTGTGTATGATAACAAAATCATCCTTTGGCAACTTTTCGATGTAGTTTGCCAAGGATGCACCACTCCCACGAGAAGCTCGATCCCCACCAGACCTTGCTGCGAACTTGTCGAGCTCAATTGCTTCCTGTTAAGAACAAATGAGAATTCAAGCTCTTACAATGTTAACTTAAAATTATCGATTTATTTAATTCAATTACCACTTACATCATGAAGCTTGTCTTCTTCCTCCCCTCTTCCAGGGGCATCAAGATCAATGCTAGAGTGGGCCATGCCACTCTGCTCTGCTACATGGGATGTAGGAATTTTTTGCTTCAGTATCCTCTCCTGTGCTGCACTGAACTCCTCCTCTGTAGTAGAATTGTTGTCATCATTTAAAATATCAGCACACACCATTGATATGGTGTCTGCCACAGAATCCCCAAGTGGGATGGACTTCTTTTCAAGTATGTCAGATGTGTTGTCAAGTGGAACATCTGACATTGTGGAGAAAATACTCAAGCATTCATCTAGACGTAGACCGAATGCCTTCTCAATGTCATGGAGTAAAATAAATTCCTCTCCATCCACAACGATGCAGGAGAGATATTCAAGTTCCACCTCTGGTAATGTGGGCTCAGAGGGGTTGAGATTTGAAGGGGGGGCCTCCTCCATGCTTGATTGCACATGTAGTTTATCCTCAACACCACCAGGGAATTCTTGGTGGATTGTAATGCTTTCTTTGGAAAAATTTATGGCCTCTGGTTGAGGCTCATTCTTCTCCTTAACAAAACCCCCAGTGGCAAGGTTGGGGAGCTCAACAGGTGTAGGTTCCGGCTCCTCATTAATAATAAAATATGTT